>CAUYRT010050021.1:0-34408 GCA_963574885.1 Lepilemur ruficaudatus
ATAGAATGTCTTATGCTTTTTTGGGTAGATGCTTAATAATGCTATTGCTGGATCAAATGGTATTTCTATTTTTAGCTCTTTGAGGAATCTCCAAATTCTTTTCCACAGAGGTTGCACTAATCTGCAGTCCCACCAGCAGTATAAGAGTGTTCCTGTCTCTCCACAACCTCACCATCATTTGTTGTTTTGGGATTTTTTGATAGAGGCCAGTCTCACTGGGGTTAGGTGGTATCTCATTGCGGTTTTGATTTGCATTTCTCTGATGATTAGAGATGTTGAACATTTTTTTATATGTTTGCTGGCCATTATTCTGTTTTCGTTGGAAAAGTTTGTGTTCATTTCCATTGCCCATTTATTGATAGGGTTGTTTTATTTTTTCTTGTTAATTCTTTTGAGTTCTAGTTAGATTCTTGTTATCAGCCCTTTATCGGAAGTGTAGAGAGCAAATATTTTCTTCTATTCTGTAGGCTGTCTATTTGCTCTAGTGATAGTTTCTTTGGCTTTGCAGAAGCTTTTTAATTTGATTAGATCCCATTTGTTTATTTTTGTTGCTGCGGTAATTGCTTTGGGGTCTTCTTCAAAAATTCTTTGCCTGGGCCGATGTCTGAAAGGATCTTCCCAACATCTTCTTCTAGGATTCTTAAGGTTTCCTGCCTTAGGTTTAGGTCTGTTATAACTGGCCCTTTTCTTTTCTCTGCTTCTGCAAATCAGAGTGCATGGGATTTTTCTCATGCATGGAATTCATCAGTTTATTTTAGTTGAAGGGATTTAAAATAAGCCATTATCTTATTATAAGTTTTCTGTAACCATAAGATTTATATGATTTCTTTTTGTAGTTGCAGAATGATGAGCTGTTACTTAATGATTCATATCATTGCTATCCATTGGTAAAGGATTTAGGGGAATACCTGTAGAACTGTATATGTATTAAATCACTGTTATCACAGCCAGAGTGCAAATTTGGATTATTCCCATATCATTTCTTCCCACTTCAGAGTAAGCCCAGTCAGGTAGTTGGTGCATTAACTTCTCCACCAAAAAGACTTCCAATTAAATCTCATTTAATATTGCCATTACATATAGTTCTTTCTTTTGAACGTATTCATTTTAAATAATTTTATTATGTTTTCTTTCATCTGGCATTCATTAATTTTTTTGAGAATATACTAAATATCAGATATTGTTTTAGACACTTGGTATACTACAGTGAGCAAACACACTTTACCTGCTCTAAAGGATCTTAATATTTTTGGAGGAGGACCAAATGAGTCCAGGGGAGTTTTTCTCAGTAGCTTGTGTACCCCCTTTCAGTTGCTTGCAAACCAGAAATTTTGATTTGCTTGTAAGAAAATGAACATTTCTGGCTTGTTCCCAAATCTGCAGCCATGGGGGTCTTCTCTGCTTTACCCAGAGTACCTGCCTGCTCTCCACCATGTCTGGCATTGATTCTCCTTATTTTGGGTTCAGCCCCTTATTTCATTGAAGAATGACATTCAAACAACATACATTGTACTTTTTTTCTGATAGTCTATACAGAAAACCTTTATTGTTGGTTATAAAGTAAGTCAGCATTAAGCAATCTGTACCATGTTTTTATATTTTATGTTGATAGAAGGGAAGAAAAATAGCTCTAATGAAAGTCTAAATTGCTCTGTAACATATGAATTGACTAAAATTGATTCTATTTGAGATAAGATTATTGAATTTTAAATTAGGGGAAGTTTAATGGATAAATTAATTATTTGTTGTGACAACTAACCTCTAGTTTCCTCATAATTTTGCGCAATGTCTCTTATATAATATAGCTTCTTTGTTTTTTTGGAAAAGTTCTGTCTCCAAAATGCCTTCTATGACTTGGTACATTTTAGATCCCCCTCTGGTAGTACAAATTGTGTTTCAGTGGCACATCAAAATGATCGTGAAACATCTCGTTGCTGTAAGTCATTGCAAAATTTGTGGCTAATGGTCACAGAAGGGGAAAGATATATTTGAAATATTGCAAGTCAGATTCTCACAGTGTTTGAAATGAATCCTAAGATTATAAAACCATAGCACTATATCAAACTTGAATAAGGGAATAAAATATTTATTGAAGAATAGGAAAACCCACTCACTTTAACAGGCGGAGGTCTTTGTGTCATTTTTTTACCCTTCATCTTTTCCTTTTTTTCCCATGATTCCTGCTGACTTATTTTGGCCTGAGTTCAGAATGAATAGAGGAGAACAGTGAAGAAAGTGTAATTTACTTCATCTCCTACAGTCTTGCAGTGCCAAACCATAGCCAGAAAAGATACTCTTTTGCTTGACTTTCAAAAACAAATTATAATATGATAGAAATGAATAATATTTAAATGCTTATTATATCATACAATTTTATAAGTAATATGTTTAATTCTCACAAGAATCCCATTAATGAGCACATTTTCCAGATGAAAAAAAATTGAAGACTGGAGAGCATTTGCTATTTTTCTCAGATCAAATAAATAATTGTAATGATAACTATGAATTGACTAGTTGCAGGCTTTCACATTTCTGGCTTCACAAAGAAGAGTATACCAAATAAGTACAGCTACCTAATCCTGTACTACATACATTCCCAGGTTTGAGGTTTTTATGTTCCCTAGACATAGTATGCTATGACAGTCTCAGAGAGAGCTGTCAGTTTCAGGGCAGAGCACAAACACTTCGATGATTTCAGGCCAGGCAGAACAAACTATGACAAAATATGGTTGTCATAGTCATGTATGGGAAAGGCATTTATTTAGGCAGGCCCAAGGGATCAAATAAGGCATTCTGGGGACAGGGCTGTCTGAGCGATGTTTAGAGGGATGGGAATGCAGTGATGAGAAGAGTGTGGTCTGGAGCAGAAAGGTGGAAGGTAACATCCAGCAGTTCTTATGGCTGCCGTCACCCTCATCTCCTTATGATCAATGCAAGGTCAAGGTGACCATATAAGAACTGACAGAAACTGGTAAGTCTGGTTTTACCTTGAGTTGACTGGAGAAGGGAATGTCAATTTAACAGGACACATATTTAAGTTTTTTTTTTTTAATTAACCTGATCTGTCTTTAATGCTTGTCTTCATTCAAAACTTGATTTAAGATTTCCAATTTGTTGGAGAGGTGAGCACTCTTCCATTACAGAAATAGCTTCAGTGATGATAACTTTTGTCAAAATCACATTGTTTCACTCTGTGAAGGAATATCAAATAGGGTTTACAGGTCAGACACTAAAAGTCATAATGCCTGGATTGACATCCTGGCTTGATACATGGTCTTTTGGAAAGAAACTTCACCTCACTTTGCCTCTGTTCTCTCATCTATAAAATGGGGATGATGCTAATTCCTATGAAATAGTATTTTGTATTTAAGAAATGAGATAAATAAATGAAGAGTACAATACCTGGTACACAGCCAGTGCTCAATAAATATTAACTTCTTTATTATCCAACTGCAAAACTGAGACTGAAATCACAAGCAAATAGAACCTTTGCAATCTTTGTGTAAACTGGAGAATGAAAAGTTTGTGACAGACAGGTACATTTGCCTGCCCTTGGATATGGCTCCTTTGAGTATTACTCTAAACCCAAATAAAAATGTCCAAGAGAGTGTGGGCAGTTGACACTCTTTATCTGTGTTGTCAATAGTGTTTAAACAGGGGACATGGCAGGATAATATAGTAGTACAGACTATCAGAGTACCTGTGATACACAGAACAATGTTTGTACATAACCAAGAATAGTGGTGGTGGTCGGTGGAGATAGGCATGATTCCAATGGGACCCTAAAAAATAGCCAGAAGTAAGAAGAATACAGAGAAGCATCTTCTAGGATATCACACAGCTAAAATCCTAGTAAGGAACTAGAGTCAAACCAGATACAAGAGCATCACACTGTACTATGAACTGCAAAGTCACCACAGGAGATAGAAAGTTTTTGGCCTAATGAGTGTTTTGCTAAGAGGCCCATGAGAACCCAGAACCTAATTGTATAAATGAAAAATGAATATCTGTGTTTGGGTTGTTCACTCCAGGCACACCAGTTGCCTTGGGCAAACTACCTTCTAAGTCTTTCCGTTACCTCAATTATAACACAAGCTTAGTACTGTGTATTTTGCAAGGTTACTGTAAGAATGAGCACAGAAAATAGATTAAAAATGATGCAAACTTTTAAGTGTAACACAGATTTAGTTGTAGTTATTGTATTATTTTTATTCCTTTGTATCTCTTGAGGGTTTGTTCTTATTCTATATGTGTCTTCAGAGGAGAATCTTGCAAAGATTTTCAATGTTCTAAAGTTTTTTTCTTAATGTATTTGGGAACCTTCTTGTTGTACCTTCAATTTAGATACATTTTATTGATTCCAGCAGACTATTTCTGCCTCTTCAAAGACCCTCTCTTACTTGGGGACTGACATCTCTAATACAGATCATGTGACTATTTGAAAAATCTTATTGTTATAAACTCAAATGTGAGTTAGGACAGTGCTCCTGTGCTGGGGGGAAAAAGTAAAAGCCTGGAACTGGCTAGGTATTTTTCTGTTTGAATTGCAAAGTCAGAATCACTATGGTAAGAGTTTATTTGGGGGCAACAAGGTCACCTATTTATATTTACTGAGCTGGGTTATTTTCACGTAGATCCGCTCAGAAGACCTTCCTTTGTTTTCAACTCAGTAAAAGATATTAATCTACTTTGGATGCCGCTCCCATCAAAGAATTTATCTTTTAGTCATAAGAAACACACAAATCATGGAGGACTTTATTCTAACGGGATGATTATTTCATGACCTCCAAGTTGAACAAGCTCATTTAAGCTAGAAGCCATGATGGCTTATTTTCATTTAGCTGTTTTCCTCTGCATAAAAACCTCATGATTAACATTCTCTGGTGGATGCCTTTATTAATGTGCAAACATAGTTCAGACTTTTGATTAAATTCTACTGACCTGAGGATAAAAAGAAACCATTGCCTTTCCTTGAACCACATTTGCCTATTTATTTGACGTCACTCACACTTACTTTAAGTCCTCTCTAGAGTATTATTCGTAAGCTAAACATCATGTTCATAAAGTGTAGCCTTTACTTTTTATTATTTTCTGAATTTCTATGTGAATTAATTGAGTATTTTCATCTGACCTATGCATATAATGTCATGGTCAATAAACGTGAAGGAGGAAATAAGCTTGCCTGGCATGTTAGCACCTTCAAATACAAACGATCATATTGAGATAGCCGGCTCTGACTTTTTTCACCAAAGATATACATATTTTATTTTTGGATACATATGCCCAAGTTGCCCCCCCAAAAGGCAGCTTTAATTCACACTCTTACCAACAGATATTATTGTGCTGGATTCCACAGGTTCTCTTCAGCAGTGGATGTTTTCAGTCTTCCAAATCTTTTGAGATCTGAGTTATGAACAGTAAGTCTCAGTGTTTCATTTATTTACTTTTAAACAATTATTATGAATAAGGCTATATATTTGCCTCCATGTTTATTCATTAATAACATTTCTTGTACTATGATTTGCTTACTTATATCTCTTGCTCATTTTTCTTTTGGGATACTAGTTTTTTACCTATCTTTTTAATCATGTGGTTTCTATATCTTAATAGGTCATTGTGTTTCAGGCCTTATTATATGTTGGGGATGTTTTGAATTTTTAAGCAAAGGATTTCCTGGCTGAATATGTGATGGTTAGGTTCTTTCAGAGGTGTGAGTTCTTTGTAAAAATAGAGTATGAAAAACCTTTTTCAAAATTCTGGCTTTGGACATTTTTTTTGTCCCATAGGCAACATAATAATGTCTGGTTATATGGTCTCTCATTTATCAGAAATTTTAATTACTGTGACAGGATTTGTTTTTATTCTTTCTATTTTATTTTATTTTTATGTTCAGGTACACACAATTGGATAATTTGTAATTCATGATTCATGATACACTCTCATCCTTGGTCCATGCATAGTCTGTTTTTATTTAGGTAGGGATGTGTTTATTTACTTTGTTGTTGTTAGTAAAACACTAAGTAATCATGAACTCACTTTTCTAAATGAAAACTAGAGCTTGATAATTATCAGTCTAATTTCTTCCCGCCATCCCATTTATCTGCCTCTGGCTACCTCAGGCAATCAGCACTTCTAATACTCTGCTTTCCATTGTTATATAGATCATTTTGTCAAGTGTGCATTCCTTAAAGGTATATTCTTTGGTCTCAATATTGTTAAAGGAAAAACTTTAGACAAATTAAATTTAACACAGTTTATTTCAGCAAAGAACAATTTGTAAATTAGACAGTGCTCAGAACCAGAAGAGGTTCAGAGAACTCCCTCTAGTAGTGTGAACAGCAAGCTTTTATAGGCAGAATGCACAAACACATTAGAGAAATCACGTGATTGGCTACAGATAGGCATCTGCCTTATTTGGGCACGGTGTGATGAGTTGGCTGCCTGTGATTGCCTGAAACTTGGATGTTTGTTATAATCCTAAATTAGATTTTGCTTTATTTATATAACAAGTTAGGTTGAAGTTTGCTAGACAGGGATTCAAGGTATGGAGGCAACCTCAGGCCAAATTTATGTTAATTTAACAATTGCTTGTATCTTTATAAAAAAATTATCGTACCATATGTAATCTCTGAGGGAATGAGTTTTTCACTTACATTACAGTACTCATTTTAATTCTTTTGTGTCTCTCTAGGTAACTTTTTAAAAAATATATAAATCTTTTATGTTAACAAATTATTGTGTGTTTCCAAATATTAGTCATTTTACTGGTGTGATTCTAAAAACAAGTTCAGAGAGTAAGTTCAGAGACTCACTGATAAGATATCAAAATAAGCATTGTTTTGTTATTTGATCATCACGGTTTTTACCTGACTTGTGTCTTCAAACTCATGATAGTGGCTTTTTTGTTTTTTTTCATTATTATCCTATTCACATAAGAGAAATGGCTAAATTTGGCAGGCTACAATGAAGAATAATTTCTCCAACCAACTCTTTCAATCATACTGCCCACTCTTTGTTTATATAGACTGCAAACTTATTTCACACACACAAGATTATGATTATTTGCGACACCTTTAGAGTGTTAAACTCATGCAATTAGCCTTACTCTACGCATAGTAGTTTTCACATTTACTTTAAGCAAGCTATGTTTTAAAAGTCTATTAAAATCTGACACATATGGACCTGTGAGCCTGTTTATTTGCTTAATTTAATTGGTTCTAATTAGGAAATGTACAGCAATTAGATAGGTATTAATTGATTTGGCGACATCTGTATCACAGTAGTGGACTAAAACTGTAGTGATGATTATCTTCCTTTGAATCCTTCCCTTGATAGCTATTAATAACAAGCTTTCTAATATAAAATAATCTTAACAGTCACACAGTGAGGTGGTTGTCAATTCTGTCTGTTTGAAACACTGGGAAGTCATTACATTTATTAGAATTTTATTTACAATGATCAGAAACTGGAATAATGTACATAATTATCAATAATTTAATGGATAATTCTACTGTAATATATTTATAAAGTGGAATATTACCAACCAATGACAATTGACATATTGAGTAATAGAAGCCAGACACAATAAAATATATACTGTGAGACTACATTTACACAGAGGTATAGAAGAGATAAAATTAAAGTATTGTGGGAGAAATAAGATCAATAGCTGTTTGGAGCAAAGGAAGGGAGAGTTAACTGTAAAACGGAAAAAGGTAATGTTCTGAAAGGATGCTAATGTTCCATGTATTTTCCAGCATTTTTTTTAACAAAAACTTTCAAATATACAGCAAAGTTGAAGGAATTTTACAGTGAATTTCCATATATCCATGAGCAAAATTTTACCACTAACGTTTTATTATTCCCCATTTGTTATAAAATTATCGATTTATCCATCCCTTTATCCATCCATTAATTCATGAGTTATTTTGGTGTATTTCAAAGTAAAATGAAGATATTAATAAACTTCCCATTAACTATTTCAGCATGCATATTATTAAGTATAGTTCAAAACTTGTTTTAGAGTTTTTTCCTTTTAAGTAGTATCTGTATACAATAAAATGTCCAAATGATAAGTTTACATTCACTGAGTTTTGACAAATGAATACACCCATGTAATCCAAACTCCCATGAAGATATACAACATTCCTAGTATCACAGAAAGTTTCCTTATGCTGCTTCTTTTTATCCCCACTCTCAGAGGCAATCATTGTTCCAGCTTGTTTACACGATAAGTTACTTTTACATAGTCTATAATTTCCTATAAATGCATTAATAGAGTGTGAACTTGAATGTGTCAAGCTTCTTTTACTCTTTCTGGAATTCTTCCATGTTGACATGTGCATCTGTAAAACTCCCATTTTTTTTATTGTTGAGAAATATCTCACTGCATGAATACATCCGAGTTTATATACTCTCCTATTCATGGAAACTTGATCTGTTTCCGGTTTGGCTTGCTATAAATACAGCGTCTTTGAACATTTTTGTATAAATGTTTGTATGAATGTATGTCTTATTTTTACTGGAAAAATACATGCAAGTGGAATTGCTGCTCACCTGATTGGTGTATGTTTAATTTTACAAGAAGCTGGCAAACTTTTTTCTAGAGTGCTTATATCTTTTTACCTTCCCACTAACAATGTATGTGAGTTTCAGTCATCTCAGAATCTCTCCAGTGTTTAGTTTTGTTAGTTATTTTACCTTTGAACATTCTGGTGGGTATGTAGTAGCATCTCATCATGATTGTAATTTTCATTTACATACTAATAAATGATGGTTTGAAAAATTTTTTTAGATGTGATTATTGGTTATTTGTGTATCTTCATTTGTGTATTTAGTCCATTTTTTTACTGGGTTGTCTTTTTAAATTCAATTTTAGAAATTATTTATATGTGATAAGATTGATTCCTTTATCAGATATATATTTCTGAATATTTTCTCTTCATCTGTGACAATTATTCATTTAATTAATGTTTTGTTATGGCCAGACAATTTTAATATTATTGAAATCTATTGATCAATTTTTTGCCTATTATTTTCTATGCCTAAGAAATGCTTATGAATTTCTGATTCATGAACATATTCTCTCAAGTTTTCTTCTGAAAGCTTTATGGCTTAGATTTTAGGTTGAGAGCTATTATCTATCTTGAATTAATTTGATAATATATGTAATGTGAGGTAGAGGTAAAGGCTCATGTTCTTCATATGGGCATATGGTTTTCTCTGTTTGTTAAAATTGCCTTTCTTTCCCCACTGGACTACTTCAGTGACTTTTAGAAATCAAACAACCATATAAGTATGGGTCTATTTCTAGAGTTTCTAAGTCTTGAAATTGGGTAATATAAATTTTATAATCTTGTTTTTCTTTTTGAAGATTGCTTATGATATTCTGTATCTATATTCTGATATTATATTTCATAAAAATGTTTGAATAAGCTTGTCAATTTCTTTGAAATATTTTCTTTGATTGCATTGAATTTACAGATCAATTGGTGCAGAATTGACATCTTAACCATATTGAATCTTCCAATCAATCCATATGTATTTCCATTTGTTTAGTTTTTAAATTTCATTTATCAAAGTTTCGTAGTGAAAAGCACTATTGCACTTCCTTTGTTACATTTATTGTTAAGCATGTTTTTGATCCTATTACAAAACAAATTATTTTAAAATTTTATTTTGTAATTTGTGTTGCTGGTATAAACATAGAATTTACTTTTGCTTATTAATCTTGTATTTTGTGACCTTGCTTAATTCCCATACTATGTTTAATAGTTTTCATTACTCCATAGAATTTTTATGTAAAAAGGTATGTCATGAGCCAATAGACACAATTTTACTTTTTTCTTTTAGATCATAATAACTTTATTTCCTTTCTGTTTGTTCATGTCATGGCTAACACCCCCAGCATAACATTGAGTAGAAGTGGTAAGAGTAGGCAGACTTGTCTTTTTCCCAATCTTTGTGGGAAGGAATTCAATATTTTCCCTTCATATGTGATGCCAGCTATTGGTTTTCCATAAATGCTATAAATCAGTTTGCTGATAATTTTTTTTAAATCACAAATAAACATTGGTTTTTTCAAGGATAATTTTTGCTTCTTTTGAAATGATATTACAGTTTTTCTTTCCTTTATCCCTTTGTGATGATGAATTACATTGATAGATTTTTGAATCTTACAACAATCTTGCATTCTTGTCATACACACTGATTTTTCCTGATAATATATATTTTTATATATTGCTGACTTTGATTTGCTTATATCTTGGTAAGGATTTTCTTGTTTATGTTGATAAAGGACATGAGTCTATAATATACTTTTTTGTATTTTTGTCAAGTTTTTGTAGTAGGAGCATGATAGCTTTATAGCAAATCCCAATTTGTTATAAATTTTTTTCTTCTCTTAATTTCTAACAGAGTATGTATAAAATTGCTGCTTTTTCTTCCTTAAATATCTAGTAGAATTCACATGTGTAACCATACGTGCTTTGTGTTTTCTTTGTGGGAAGATTCTTTATCATTTTCCCTGTCTCTGTCTTTGTCACTTTGTGTGTCTGTCTCTGCCTCTCTCTTTCTCTTTTTCCCCCTCCCATACACACACACACACACACACACAGACACATAATGATAAAGGGATGATTACACATATATATACCTTTATCATACATATGTATATGTATAATGTATATGCATGTATAGGTAATATGTATATGTATAATGATAAAGAGATATTCTGACATACTGTTTGATATTGTGCCACTCCTGGCTTGGTAAGTTGCATTTTTAAAGGACTTGTTCATTTTATCTATGGAGTTAAATTTATTGCCATAAAGTTGTATTATATTACTACCTGATTTATGTCTATAATATCTATATTAATAAGCCCTCTTTTGGTTCTGACATGAATAATTTGTACTTATTTCACTTTCTTTTCATTTTGTTTTATTTATTTAATTATTTTTTAATTATTTCAGAATATAGGGGTGTACAAATGCTTTGGACATATAAATTGCTTTTGCACTGCCCTACTCAAAACTACAAGCATTATTAATCAATATCTCTAGATACTTATCTATTAAGCAAACTTCTGGTTTTGCTAATTTTCTTTATTGTTTTTCTATTTTTTATTTTATTGACTTCTGCCCACTTTTTTTCTTATTTCAGCATATTATGGGAATACCAATGTTTAGGTTACATATATTGCCTTTTCCCAATCCGAGTCAGAGCTTCAAGCACGTCCATTCCTCAGACAGTACGCACTGTACCCATTATGTGTGAATATACCTCTCCCCCCACCTACCCAACACCAAATAAATGTTACTACTATATGTGCGCATAAGTATCGATCAATTCATACCAGTTTGATGGTAAATACATGTGGTGCTGGTTTTTCCATTCTTGTGATACTTCACTTAGTAGAATGAGCTATAAGTCTATCCAAGATAATACAAGAGGTGCTAGATCACCATTGTTTTCTGTGGCTCAGTAGTACTCCATGGTATATATATACCACATTTTATTAATCCACCCATATACTGGTGGGCACTTGGGTTGTTTCCACATCTTTACAGTTGTGAATTGTGCTGCTATAAACATTCCAGTGCAGATGTAAACAAAATTGACATGCCTCTTGCTAGATTAACAAGAAGCAGAAAAGAAAGGACTCTAATAAGTTCAATCAGGAATGAAAAAGGAGAAATTACAACTGATACCATGGAAATACAAAATATCATCTATGAATACTATAAAAACCTCTGTGCACATAAACTTGAAAATGTTGAGGAAATGGACAAATTCTTAGAAACACACAGCCTCCCTAGGTTCAAACAGGAAGAAATCGAATTCCCAAAAAGACAATATTAAGTACCGAATTTGAAGCAGCAATAAAAACCCTTCCTAAAAAGAAAAGTCCCAGACCAGCTGGTTTCACACCCCAATTTTACCACACCTACAAAGAAGAACTGGTGCCTATACTGCAGAAATTATTCCACAACTTCAAGAAGGAAGGAACCCTCCCCAACATGTTCTATGAAGTCAAGATCACCCTGATACCAAAACCAGGAAAGGGCACAACAAAAAAGAAAACTACAGATCAATATCCCTTATGAATATAGACACAAAAATTCTCAACAAAATCCTAGGAACTGAATTCAGGTGCTTATCAAAAAAATAATCCATTACAAACAAGTGGGCTTCATTGCAGAGATGTAGGGAGGATTCAACATATGCAAATCGATAAATGTAATTCAACACATAAATAGAAGTTAAAACAAAGACCATATGATCCTCTCAATAGACACAGAAAAAGCATTTGACAAAATTCAGCATCCTTTTATGATAAGAATGTTTAACAAAATAGGCATAGATGGGACTTACCTAGAAATGATACAAGCCACATATGACAAACCCACAGCCAACATCATACTGAACAAGAAAAAATTGAAAGCATTCCCACTTAGAACTGGAACCAGACAAGTTTGCCCTCTATTACCACTTCTATTCAACACAGTGCTGGAAATCCTAGCCAGAGCATTCAGACAAGAGAAGGTAATCAAAGGCATCCAGATGGGGGCAGAAGAGGTCAAACTATCGCTCATTGCTGACAATATGATCTTATATCTACAAAACCCCAAAGATTCTGCCATGAGACTACTGGAATTGATAAACAAATTCTGCTCATTTTTTTTTTTAACTTTTCTTCTACTAACTTAGGTTTACTTTGGTCTTTGTTTGTTTGTTTGTTTGTTTGTTTCTTAAGGTGAAACCTTAGATCATTGAGTTTAGAGTTTTCTGATTTGAAAATATGAGCATTAAAGCTGCAAGTTTTTCTTGAAATTGCATGAAACTTCATTAGCTGTATACCACAGGTTTTGTATATTTTCATTATTATTCAGTTTGAAACATTTTCTCATTTCCCTTGTGAGTTTTCCTTTAATACATGCATTATTTAGAGATGTATTATTTAATTTTCCAATATTTTATGTTTTTGTAGACATATTACTGATATTGACTTCTAAATGTAATTCCATTATTGAATTACTTTCCTGTGACTACTGTAACAAATTATGATAAACTTGATGTCTTAAAGCAACACAAAATTATTTTCTTCAATTTCTTTAGACCAGAATTCCAAAAAGTATTTTTTTTTAATTCAAGATATTATGGGGGTACAGACATTTTGGTTACATGAAATGCATTTGCCTCACTCAAGCCAGGGCCACAGCATGTCCTTCCTCCATACAGAGCGCCCGTCTCCGTTAGGTGTGGGTTTACCCACCCCACCTCTCTACCCCCAATCAGAAAGTCAGCATGTTGGCAGGGCTGGTTCCTTGCCTTTTTTCATTTTTAGAAGCTGCCTGCATTTCTGGGGTCATGATCCCTTCATTGCATCACATCGCCTTTTTCCCTCTAGCTTCCATTGTCACTGGCTTTCGTTCTCTTCTGTAGTCGAACCTTCCACTACCTCTATCTTATGTGACACATGATTACCTTTAGAGCCCACCCAGATAGTCCTGAGTAATCTCCCCATCGTAAGAGCATTAATTTAGTCACATGTGCAAAGTCATCTTTGCCACGTAAGGTAACATTCACAGGTCCCAGGGATTAAAACCTGGATATCTTTGGGGGCCATTATTCAGCTTACCAGAGTCCTCCTTGTTGCTCCCAAAGATTCATGTCCATCTCTCATGCAAAACCATTTGTACAATCCTAACATCTCCAAAAGTCTGAACCCATTACCATATTGATTCAATTCTAAAATCTCATCTAAATATCATTAGCTCAAAAATTCCAAATATCATCATCTCAATAAAGTTATGTGTGACAATATTCTGTGCATCATCCATCTTTGGGTAAAATTCCTCTCCATCTATGGACCTCTGAAACATAAGTTATTTGCCTCCAAAATGCAATGGTTACAAAGACATGAGATAACAGTTGTAGGCATTACTATTCCAAAAAGCAGAAAATGAAAGAGAGAAAGAAATCAACAGTTCCACATGATTTCAAAATCCACCTAGGCAAACTCCATTAAATTTCAAGGCTGGGATTAACCCTTTGCAGTTTGAGGTTCCTTGCTCTAGGCCCAGGACCCTACCCTCAGAGGCATTCTTCCTTTTTCTTGAAAGATAGGACATATTTGCAGCTGAATAGTTTTATCAGCCTGTTTTCTGTCTGTTGAATTTTGAGAGTCTAACAGTCTGTCTTTATTTCATCCTGTCTCTGTCGCTTTTAATGTGTGGCAACATGTCTGCAGGTATAACGTTCTCGTGTAGGTATATGCTCTATCTTGATGAACACAGCATGTACACTTGAAGAAAATATGGGTTCTGTAATGGTATGGTTTAGTGTTCTATAAATAGCAATTAGGTCAAAGTTGTTGATTACCTTATTTAGATTTTGGTATCTTTGTTAATTTTCTTCTGGTTTTTTATTTGCTATAACTTGGGTGTTAAAACCACCAACTATGATTATGAAATTCTCTATTTTTTCCTTTTAGTATGTCAATTTATGCTTTATGAAAAAGAAAATAAAAATACAAAGATTTGTGGATTATTAATAATTTCTTTTTACTTTATGAATTCCAGAGCTTTTTAAATTATTTATTAACATGTTTATGACTGTTATAAAGTATTTATGACTTCCCATCTTACTGATGAACTGACACTTTTTTCATTAGGAAAATGTATCTTTATTTCTGGTAATGGTTTGTATCTTGATACCTAGTTTTCCTGATATTAACCTAGCCACTTTAGTGTAGTTATGCTTATTGTCTGCATATTATATCTTTTTCATCCATTTACTTTCAGCCTCAGTATCTTTTTATTTAAACTGCATCTTTTGTTGACAGAAAACTAATTATGTATGTGTGTGTATATATATGTATTTTTAAGCAGTCATATGTATTGCAAAAAATACAAGGATAAGGTAGTCTTTTATTTTATTTCTGATACACTCCATTTCTTCTTGAAGATGCATATTTTCACCTGATATCCTTTAGCATTTCTTATAATGTATGTCTTTTGATGACAAATACTCTTAATTTTACTTTATATGAAAATGTCTTTATTTGGCCTTTATTGTTGAAGAGTATTTTAGCTAAGAATAGATTTCTGAATTTATAGTTTGTTTATTATTCTCTTAGCACATTAAAATGTTGCTCAACTGTCTTTGATCTTCATAATGTCTTATGAGAAGTTAATAGTTTTCACCTTGTTGTTTCCCTGAGTATAACACCTTGGTTTTCTCTGATTACTTTTGAGATTTTTGTATTATCTTTAGTTTTCAGCAACTTGACAATTATGTACCAAAGCATTGAAAATATCCTACTTTTGATTTATGCACTTCTTCTGTATGTAAATGTATACGATTGTGTTTTTTAACAAATTTGGGATATTTCCTAGGAAGTATAGCTTCCTTTTTTTTTTTCTTTTTGCCTCATTCTCTTTATTTTTTTCTTAGAATTCTAAATATACATATATGATATACTTATTATTGATGGAACAAAAGGGTCTCTGAAGCTCTTCATGTTTTTTTTTTCATCTATTTTTCTTTTGTCATTTTATTGGATTATTTCTACCTTCAATTTTCAAGTTCCTTCATGCTTTCCTTTTTTTTATTCTGATTTTATGTTAAATAAGTAGATTTTAAATTTTAGATAATATAATTATCTGTTATAGAATTTCTTTTTTTCTCTTAGTTTTGACTTTTTTGCTAATATCATTTTATTCATTGGAAGGATATTTTCCTTCAATTTACAGTCATAATAGTTGCATTGAAATTGTCTGTGAATTCTAACATCTGTATTATCTTGAGATTTGGCCTGATTTGATTATCTTTATTTGAGAGCTGGTTATGTTTTCATGGTTATTTCTATATTGAATAATTTTGGGTTGAATCTTGGATATGGCAAATATTATATTTTAAAGACTCTGGATTCTGTTTTATTTTTCCAAAGCATGTTGATGTTATTTGTTTTTGCAGGCAATTTATTTGGCTGAATTCAAATTGTAAAGCTTAGGTCTCAGGCTGCAGCTTAGATCTCCAGTTAAATGATAGTTGATTTAGTGGTTAGCAGATAGATGTGTAAGACTTATGCACCAAATTGGTGGCCCCCTCTCTCTGGATCTCTCTTTTCTTAGCATTTCTTTCTTACTTTCCAGAGGCTCAAGTTATGTGACTTCTGTCCTTTGGGTCTTGAGGCAAAAAGACTATGGCTTTTCTAAGTGTTGTTGCCCCATACAGAACTGACTTAGCCCTCAGTCTAAAAACTGTGAAAATGGGAAATTTATACAATGCTAGTACTATTTTCTAAGTTTTAGATACCCTCTAGAATCTGCTTGATTTATCTTATTGTCTGGTGTTTCTATATGAATATTTTTTTTTCTGTTTTGTTCAGAGCTTTAAATTATTGTCTGTAGGAGCATAAGGCCCTTATGAAGCTTTGTGGACTGATTATGGGTGTGGCAGAATACATGACATGTAGCACTGCACAGATAAGTAGCAGTTTATTATACAGTCCCATGTATGCACAGCCCAGGGGCAAGGGTATAGTACATGCCATGCAGGGCCACATAGGGGTTGTATTAATACTTGGAAATGCTTGGGAATGGAGTGGACAACCAGGTCTTTGGGAGGTAGACTTTGCAGTATTAAGACTTTGTAGTATTCCTCCTCCTCAGCCTACTCAATGTGAAGAAGGCAAGGCCAAAGACCTTTGCGATGATCTGCTTCCACTCAATGAACAGTAAATATATTTTCTCTTTCTTATGATTTTCTTATTAACATTTTCTTTTCTCTAGCTTACTTTATTATAAGAATACAATATACTGTGCATATGACATAGAAAATATGTGGTAATTGTTTATATTATTGGTAAGGCCTTTGGTCAGCAGTAGGATATTAGTAGTTAAGATTTTGGAGAGTCAAAAATTTTTGACTGTGCGGAGCTCTCAGCCCCTAACCCCTGTGTTGTTCAGGAGTCAATTGTACAAACATACCTATGCATATATACATATGTGTGTGAATATTAAAACATACATGAAAAATGCATCTGTAGGTTTAAATGAATTTATCCAAAGTGTAGTACAAAAACAGAAAAAAACTCCACATGGAAAAAAAATCTTTCATTACAATCTTAAAGGATTCTTTTAATTTCCCGCCCCCACACACAATGAATTTCTAAACTACTAATTTGAGACAGTAGGCACAAATTAACATCGTCTGGCCAAATTCATTCTTCAGATATGTCTTCCTTGGTTATATCATATTCAAATGAGTCTGCATTTACATGCTTTTAGTCTGGTCATGCATTCTTCGATTTAACACAGCCCTTGGCCCCTTCTTGCCTTCAGTATCTAGCATGCTTTCCACAAAAAGTTCCCTGCTTTATTCCAGAGGCATTTGATTCGCACGCCCTGGGCAATTAGATGCTATGAAAATGGGGAGACAAAGAAATGTCTATAAGAACAGGGGACAATTCTAAAAGAGATAAAAGTTTCAAGACAGAGTGGATAATTCAATTGATGAAATAAGATAATTAAGAAATCATAATTGGAATTATGGAATCACAGACCCTAAGCTAGTTTAGCCACCCTGTAACCATCAGTGCTAACCTCTGCTAATCTTTTGTGTGTTAGCTGATGCTGTATATCAAATCCAGGTGAGCTCATTAAATGTAATTACACACACACAGCCTTTACTGCAGTCATCCAAATTATATAGATATACACATACCTATGTTCTATAAATGCTAATTTGTTTTATCCATGATAGTTATGATGAAATTATGCTGTGTTGTATAATAATTAATAAATTTTTTTGCAACACGTCGTCTCAATTTTTGAATTCAATACCTTTTTAGCTATACCAAACTTTTAATGTGATGCTGTCAATGATGTTGTATTTCAATATTTGCAACCTGGATTAGTGAAAATGGGTACAAATTATTATTTTAAATTGGTCACAGATGTTTTCTGATTTATCTTTGTAAAAGGCTAATTTTTATTTTTGGAATATAAAATATTTTCTTTTGATTATGTAGAAGTAGAGCCAAAATCCCTTCCTGAAATGGAAGCATTTAAATCAGGGAGGAGGTGTAAACCATTTTGTATAACAGCATAAATTATTGTCTTCTTCCTTGCCAGGGTCTCATTTCAACAGGGGTTATGTGTTCTTTCAGTAAACTCTGAGTCTGAGCCTGGCGAGGTCAGAGTGTGGGGGAAGGGCCTAGCCTGTACAAAGGAGAAACCTGGTCAACATCCAACAGAATGCCAGAGAGGACACCTTGTGGAAGACCACAGTCCATGTATATGCAGTATAAGGATTTTTCCTTGCTTCTTTTTGTCAGTGTAACACATTGCTACAGTATTATAGATATAGATATATATATATTAGTTTTGCTGTATATATATATATATATATATATAAACTTTTACTTAATTATGGGAGAGACATATCCATTCTTGGTGGAAACCATACCACTATGCTTCTAGAGATGTCAGACTAGTTAATTTAGACCAATTTGTAAAATAAAATTTTGTTTTGGGAGGAAAACAAGATTTCTGCCTTTTCTTGCAAAGTGCTATAGCATAGGAGGGGTATGGGGTGGAAATGCTCCGCCCTGTGCTGGGAAGAGCAGCCTATAAAGGGTTTTGGTTGCTTGAGTCATGGAAATGAGTCCACATGCATATTTATGCGTTCTTATGGGGATAAATAATGGGGAGAATTTTGAGGTCAGATTTTATAAGGATATTTGTGGTAAACATTAGTCAGACATGATTTTTGAGTGGATAAGAGAGGTTCACTAGGCATGAGACAACTTTCTAAGTGCCTTAACAAACTGTTTAGGGACTTACAAGACTGACATCAAGATACAAGCCAGCTGTATCCTCCTCTGGGCGCAACTAGGGAAAGATCCATTTCCAAGCTCCCTGAGCAGCTGGCAAAATTCGGTTTCTTATGTTTATAGTATGGAAGGTCCCCTGTTCTCTTTTTGGCTGTCAGTCAGGGACTGCTGTTGGCTCCGAGAAGTTGCCCTCAGGCCCTTATTACATGGTCCTGCTATAGGCAGTTTGCAGCATGGAGGCTGGTAGAACATCTCCTGTTGTGAATTTCTCTCTTCAGGAAGGGTCCAGTCTCTTTTAAAGGTTAATGCCCACCCAGGATAGTGTCTGTTCTGACTAACTGAATATCAACTTATTTGGAACTTATGGCCTTCTAATTGACTAAATCAGCCTAATCCAGTAAATCAAAAGGAAAAAATGGTTGATGAAATACTTCCAACACAAATACAACTATTTTTTTTTTTTTAGTCTGGACACTTTAAAGATGTTTTAAAAATAGCTAAAGAATATTTACATTATAGCTATCACTCAATTTTTACAATGGGATATAATAATTATCACACTAATTTATTTACTTCTTGAAAGGGGAACATTTCACTTGAACCGTGAATAGCAACATACTTATACATTGTATTTGTGCAATGTAAAAATTAAAATCAATGCTTAACTTATTGGTTACTAATCAATGACCATTAAAACACAGTGTTCAGGGCAAAGAAACTAAATGTACAAGTATAAATGTATGGCCATTATTGATTCAAAAATATAATTTTAACCATTTACTTAACTATGTACCTCAAATGCAAAGGAAACAGTTATCATAAGGAGAATCTAAAATTTTGCCTTGTCTAATCCCACTGTTAAGAGACTTTTTAAAGTGCTTCTAACATTAAGAATATTTTAAAAAGATATGTTTTTCTTTTCTATATTTCCATTTCTTATTTTATTTCCTTTAATATACTTCATTCCTCAAACTGCGTAACAATTTCTATTTTCCAGAATTCCAGTCTCTGATTTCCCCTTTAGCCCTCAGTATTTTATGGAAACTCCACCCATTCCCATATCTCTATTTTCCTATTCAGTTACTCACCATCTCAGTTGGAGACACCAGCTTACCTCTTCACTAGCTCATTCCATGTTATGAGGTACCGTCTACAGGGTTTCAGTCCCACACTCACGGAGACTCTTAACCAGATCTGGCAACACTTTTTCTTAAAGCTGAAAACATGAGATTAATAAAATCTTCCTGTGCATCTAAATCTTGGGTTCCATCGGTGAGTTCTAGCTTCATATTCTTCCTTGGAAATACCTCTCTGTGGGAGGCAGAATAATGCCTCACTCCCAAAATGCCCATGTATTAATCTTCAGGACCTATAAATATGTCAGGTTATATGACAAAGGGGAATTAAATTTGCAGATTAAAGTCACTAATGGGATGACCTTGAAATAGAGAGATTGCTCTGGAATATGTGGGTGAGACCAATGTAATCATAAGGGGCCTTCAGAAATCAGAGGCAGGTGGAAGAGAGTCGGAGACACTGATACAAAGAAAGGCATAGAGAGAATCAATGCTGCTGGCTTTGAAGAAGGAGGATGGCTCCATGAGCTAAGGAATGTATGTAGTCTCTAGAAGCTAGAAAAGTCAAGTAAAGAGATTCTCTCCTAGAGGCTATAGAAATCAGCCTACCCTGCTGACAGCTTAACATTAGCCCGGTGAGACCCGTGTCAGACTTCTGAACAACAAAACTTCAAGGTGATACATTTGTGTTGTTTTAAGCTGCTCCATGTGTGGTGATTTATTATGGTGGCAACAGAAGGCTAATAAACCCCCCTTGCAGTTCTGCCCTTTGGCTCCCTTTGCTCTGTCCTAGCTCCTGCCCATGCTGGCTTCTCTTCCATGTCTCTTTCAAAGTGCCTCCAAAGTTGGAGTTATTCTCCAACTATAGTCAGCAAATTTACATTCTCTGACTCTTTTCTTCATTGCACACCCTTATTTATTTTAAGTGGTTCTCAGATACTGATACTTGGGTTCAACCAAAGACCAATTAAATCAAAACCATATAAGCATTCATAAAAAGGAAATTCTCCCCATTGGGTGTAATATTCATCCAGGTTTCAGAATCACTGCTCTAACTGAAAACTGGGTATCCCATATCAACACTAGTTTTAAGATGTTTCTCTTTTAGAAGCTTTCTCTGAAGAAGTAGAAGCTGTTGATATTTTTGTAATTGTGTTTCTGCTTTCAAACATCTTTTTAATTCTATTTGTAAAATACCCCCTTCAGTGAAGCTCATGCCAATTGGCCTTAGGTCTTTTTCTCTTTTACTACCACCTGCCTATTTCTAGGTCATTCTCTCAATTCATTTTAATTTTGGAACCTACAGTTATCTCTTCACTCTAACTCCTGACATAATTCTAGGGCACTTCTATATTACCTCCTGAGGAATACATCATTTTCCGTTTATTAGTCTAGGTTGGTGGGCAATGACTCTCAACCAGGCAAGAGAGGGGCGCTGTGGAATTGAGCACTGTAGACATTCTAGAGAGTTCTCTAGGCAGCCACAGTGGTGAAAAAAATGATTGTGCAACCCGTATGTTTGAGCACCATTTTCTTTCTATCCATCATATGCTCTCTACTTTTTTCCATGATTTTGTTTTATCATGTTTCATTCTGAAAACAGTATGTACTCTAGATCATTGGAATTCCCTGTTTCATAGACCATATTTGTGTTCTCTGAGGATTCAGTCAATTCTTAACTCACGGAGTGAAACTATATCTTATTTTATCTCTGGTTTCTTTCCTGGTGTAGTCGGAGGAATATTAGACATCTCTGAAGGGAATGTCTCTCAAATTCAGAAAAGTGCTAGCCCAAGTTGAGGTAAGACTTGGAAATTGCAGAAGAAATCAGGGTTAGGGGAGAGGTGCACAGTCCACAGGTTTTAAGAGTCCTGTTTCTGCACATGTTTGTCTATCACCATGCAAACCTCAAAGTCTCATTCTTGGTCTGCTGAGGCAATAGGTGTTGCAAATGGAAATTTCACATCTTTTTTACTTCCAGCCTTTCCCTCTTTAAGGAAATTTCCCTTCAGTTCAGAAAAGTGGCCAATTTTTCCTAATATGACCCATCCACATTTTGAAAATCCAAATTTAAAAAAATGCTCATGATCTGTGGCTTTCTTTACATGTAGCTTCATGCTTACTATCTCTTTCATGGCCAGGCTTACCCTCTATCCTCTACTTCTATTCATTTCTTTCCAAGGTTTCTTTATATTTTGTCAAAATGTAGAATTGTCCTCTCAGTCTTGGATATGTATTCTTTACTGATATCCTTAAATTTGATTATTTTCATGCTACATTTAAGGAAGAAAAAATATATTTGCCTGTGGTATGTAGATAATACTTTCTATATCTATGTTTATGCCAGAGTTTCCTTGTCAATGTTTTCTCTTCTCATTTTATTTTATTGTTTTGTTTTGTTTTATTGTGGCAGAGCTTGGATACCTTCTATTACTGGGCCATCATTTTCTCAGAGTTCCATGGGAGAGTCATTGAGCAGAGAATGCAATGTAACAAATATGACGCTTTAAAAATATATTGGATGGAAATTGAAAAACTCACCATAGACTATTCAATCATCCAGGCCTATATTGATATGGGACTAATGTGAAAATATAGAGCAGTTTTATGAATTAGGAAAACATCACACTGACCTTGAGGGTTCCGTCGAAAGGGTTGTAAAGGAGATGGATAAGTCTTAATGACATAAAGGTTTTTGAGTGCAGCCATACCAGTTAAAATAGTCATTACTATAGAGAATAGGAAACCCTGTATGAGACATATGGAGTGAGCAGTTTCTCAATGAAATTCACTGAAAGATCTATGGTGAGAAAAACTGATTCTAGATATGTAAAGCTATTTTGCAGATGTTATATTAAAATTCTACCATCCCCATTTCAGCAGCTGCTAATTTGCCTTTGACATAATAAATGCAGTCCTTCAAAACGTATCTTCAAGTTATAGTTGCTGCTGACAAGTACAATTACATACAAATTGTAAGGATTCTGATTTCCCATAAATGGACATTGCCAGTGTTGCAAGTAAGTTTCACAGTAGTTCAGACCCAGAGATATTCCATTAGGTGTGCAAATTTATATTGAATGCTTTGCTAGTGTATTTGCTAAGCATTAGTTCCACTCCATGAAACTCACCAGGTTTTCCTGCAATATAGAAGTATAAAGAAATTAATAATGAATACATTGGACAATAAGAAGAATGATTAGCAACAACAACAAAAACAGTACATCCACTGAGAAACTCTGATAATAGGAAATGTTAACATAATATAATTCACAGATATTTTCAAAAGAAAAAAATCAAGCCTTTTCTCTATAGTCATTATTTTTTACTTGTAGTCTTGACATATGTAACATGGTTGATGAGAAACATCTTCACACCCAGATTTGAGCTTACGTTGTCATTCCTGCTCCTGTCTACATTTACTGTTCCATCCTTTTAAAATTGTTTGCCTTTTTTTCAACTTCTTGTCTTAATGAAATAAGAAAACAAAACTGTTATATGTAACAATTATATACATTTCTTATAAAGAAGTCCTAGCGAAACTAAATAAAAAAGGGACAAGAATGGAATGATAAAGTAATTATCTTTTGGTACCTGATTTGCATCAAGCCTACTTCAGCCAAAGGGGCTACTGGTGGTTTTTCATTGCTGTAAAATATTTAGTGACAATTTAGAAAGATATTCTTCCAAATATAGGTTTTCTTATATCCCAGATATATTAATTTTTTTCCTAATACCCAGTATAAAAAAATCTTATAGATATTTACAGGGGTATATTTGGTATACAAGGACCATACAAAGTTTAACATCTGATGTGCAAAATAGGTCAAGTGAACTGCCCCTGTTACCACCACTGGTTGAGTGAGAGCTTCCTTTGCTGTTTGTAGTGTGCAGTTCTCAACACGATGTTTTTGACTACAGCACCTCTGAAAATGATACAATTATCTCACTGTCCTTTGGGGGATAGTGCCTGCAATGCAGTAATAGGAGAAGCATAGTCCAGAAATGTTGAGTACTGTGTATATTTTCTTTTTGTAATTACCTATGGAAGTATTTGTTTTAGTAAAACTTAGAATTCACCAGGAGCTCATGAATTTAGACTTTTAATATCTAGTGTTGAGAGTTCTTTAATACTATTATAGTTTATCTGATATCTACATGTATTAACTATCTAAACTCATTTAAACATTTTAGGTCCATTTTTGAAAAAAAAGAATAGGAAGCTTATGATGTAGATATCACTGAGATTAACATAATACTTTTAAAATACTGTCATAAGAAGATATTAGAGATAATAAGCAAACCTCATTTTATGTTCTTTAAAAGGGTATAATTTTACACACACACTTACACATACACTCACACATATATATATATGACTTATGCTAAGCTCTATGAGTGCAAATACTTTGTCCTTTGTGTAAACCACTGAATATTTAGAGCTTATTAGAACTTGCCAAATTCAAGTTCTCTGATATGGCATTGGTTTTCATTGAATTTTTAAGAAATGTGTTCACCATCTCAAATTCAAATTCTTCTGTCATGCTTTTTGGAAACTCTGTTCAGCATTAATAAAAATATTAACTTTTCATTGAAGTAATTGTTTTGTTGCCTTAACTGGATTCTTCCATAAAGAAAGCCCTTGCTTTGTACATTCTCCTATTTCATGTACCGCTGGCTATCACTCTGATATACTTCGTCCCAGCTCTCATTACTGTATATATCCCATTACATGCATGCTCATCCTCATGTAAATCCTCTTTTTCTTTGCAGCCAAGCCATCTGATTATAACAACTGCTCTTTTGAGGCAATATTATCTGGTTGTTATCTACTATTCTTCAGTGGCTTATTCCAACAACTGTTATGTTTTATGGGGTTTCAACATCTATGGTGATGACTTTTTTAAGATTTATGCTACATATCTCTAACTTTTTCCACTTTAACAAACTTCATATCCACAAAATTTTGCCTCTGTATTCGTGTTTACACCCTGTTCTTTGACATCATCTAGGATTTCATCAGTTTTTGAAATCACAAACTAAAGTACATGTGAGACTTAGATAGTATCTGGGTTGCAATGTTCCAGTTACTAAATTAAATTATTATTTAGAAACTCAGAAAAGATGAAATTTCACAATGATCCTAAAACCCAAGACTGGTGGAGACAATGCCACAGATGAGAGGAGGCAGGATTTATCATAAAGTTAGACTTGAGGTAAGATAATTCTACCCATGCTTTCTACTTGGCAATCCTAGCTTTTTCTTTATAAAGAAAATGACAACTGAAAAAAGGCAGAAAGTCACATTACACTAGTTCGCATGCAAACAGAGAAAATGAGTGAGCATATTGTTTCCAGAAGGATCTATGATTTTTTTCCTGAATTTCATTAAAAGTAGAAAATAAATATTTTATACCATTTTTCCCTGTTTACAGCAGTATTTAGCTCAAAAAGTTTGTCCTTGAATCTTACGTTCTTTGTCTTTTATGACACAGATTTTTTTTTCTTTGTCCCTACATGTGTTCTGTTTGTCATCCTTAAACATATGAAAATATAACTAAGCCTGTGTTTTTTTCCATAAATAGAAGACACATTTTCTCATTCTTTTATTATCTGCATGGTTGCTGGAATTTCCTTCCTACTGTTAATCATCTGAAGCACTAATTGTTATATAGAGTCTCTAGCCCCATTTCTGGAATATAGATTCTGTTCTATGCTGGGTAAGCCTCTTTATATGGTAAAAAATTTCCTTGACTGCCCCTTTGTATAAATAGATTTTTTTTCATAATAGCTTGAAACAGTTTGAATTTGCTATTTTATATTTCATAATGTACTTACTAAAAGAAACAGTAAAAACTACTACCCCAAACTATACTATGCAACTCCTTAAAAAATAGAATGAACAGATGTGCAGAGAGAAGAAAAGGTAAGAGATTGAAAAAGCATCTGGGAAAAAAAAAAAAAGCACCAGGTCCTGGTTCCAACACCCCTTCTGATGCCTGGCAGATCCCCACCTTTGGGTTCTATGAGATAGATCTGTTTTATATGACAAATTTTTTCTAGTTCTATCCAAATTTTATTTTGTAAACTAGCTCTAGTTTGTTTCTGTCATTTGAAGACAATCAGTGCTAACACATCCATTTTTGTGTGCATCTCAGTTTTAGCCACAAATTCTTTTCACATGGTTTTTTTGTATGTGTTTTTGCATGCCTCTGAATTCTTGCTTACAATGTGAACAAACAAAACTATTTAAGGCTCTTTATTTCTTTTTATACTTATTGAAATTTTATTTCCTCTGTTGTTTAATTAGTTCATCCATGAAGTCTTCCTCACACATAAAGTTTCCCCCAGTTCCTCTGTTGAATTAACTGCCTCTTCCACTATATCTCCATGAAATATGTACCTACTTTGTGAAAGTTATTTAATTTGTCTCACATTATAGTTACTTTCAAACCTGCCCAAATCCTAGTTTCTAACTCCTTGAAGGCCAGTTGCCATTTCTTTATATTCACTTTTATATTCCCTATAAACCTAACATGTCTTTGCACATAACATGTATTTTATAAAACGTTGTATGTATATATGAATGACAAGGCAAGGAAATACATTCACACAACCATTTAATCATTCCTTTCATCACATTTAATTAGATTTTTTGAAGTTTACTGTATTCTATGGTACATGTGTATAAAATAGTATATTATAGAAGAGGGAGTAAATATCTGATTAACTATCTGTGGGTGGATAATGAGAAAAGAACAGGTAAAACACGAAAGAAATAAGTTTCAGTCGGGCAACTGTAAGTAGTGTTCCAGGAACATAAAACATAAAGTTTGATGAGGGCGATCATGATGGATGAGGAGGGCGATATCGCTAGGAGCCAGGTAAAAAGGGGCCTTTTATAATGTAGTAAAGAGATAACAAATTGCCAGATTTGTGGAATGTAAATTAAGTCATTTGGAGGTATATTTACTTTTTCAGGTCACTGGAAGTACATCGAATGAAGGTGGCTATAATTTTAAAGATAATGCCTTAATGGCCAGAAAGACTAATTTGGTCTTCTGCGGCATCAAGATAAGGTGATCTACTTTTAGTAGCACAGACTGATTCAAAATTAAACAGACTGTTAAACACTCTGAATTAATTGCTTTCAATTATTATGTTTGAATATAGATGTGCTATATTCACTGTTGAAATTCAGTTCCTGCTCATTATCCTCTGGGCAGAAAACCTAAGTGCAAAGGTGCTAAACTGGACAGAGAGAGCTATTATGAATGTAATGCATAATTAATGATAATTATATAAATGTATATGTTCCTAAAAGTTAAGTATGCTCCAAAATAAGACAAGATGGTGCATTAGCAAGTTTGTTTACTCAATTTGTTACTTTATTAATTTTTTTCATATAAAGGAAAAAATACAGAACAAATTGCTGCTGCTTATTTCTCCTGAAAGTGATATTGAAAGCACACTTTTCAATTATCAGAAACACTGAAGTGATTTTTTCTCATTTGGGATAATGAATACAGAACTTAAGAGGTTACTGGATAGTGTGAAATAAGAATGACCTAGCATAATGAGAAGTTTTGTCGTTTTTATGACTTCTAGGCCATTTGATAATAAGATGTTACTGCTGAAACAGTGACTCTTTATGAGAGAGAAGGATACCTCGGTTCATGACTGAAAAAGTCAGAATAGTCTATTTTATGTGAATTTTTTCCTGTTTACGTTCCAGGAAATTTTATAATTTTAAATTATTTGTCAAATATGTATATTTTATGATCAGCACATTTAAAATATTTATGATAATACATCAATAGATTGACTCTTATACTTGATCCTTGAAGTATATCTGAGACATCAGATATAGCAATAGTGTATAATATATAAAAAGATAATTATCTAGATATTTATAGACATATGCATATTTACATAAGATTTATAAATATAACATATTTATTATACTTACAAAATTTTTATATATACACATCCTTAGCAGAAATCCATAAAAGTTCTGAGATTGCTATACTTCAGAATGATCAATATCAGTATATGAACTTTTTATACCTTCTATATCATGGCTTTTTAAAAATGATGTTATTTCTCACTTTTTAAATAGTTTCTATAGCAAGAGATAAGAATCAGCAGTTTGATAAAACCAAGAACAAATTAGTTAATAAAATTTTAATCTTATTTCTCTACATGTTGAAATACATAGGTTGTGTGTATGTTATGTCAAAAGTCTTGCTGGTGTGTGTGTGTGTGTGTGTGTGTGTGTGTGTGTATGTATGTATGTTTGTGTGTTTGGGGGCTTTTGTTTGCAAGTGATAGTAACTTGACACAAAATAACTTAAGGAAAAATGAAACTGCCAAGGCTCATATAACCAAACTGTGGTAAGGGCAAGGATGTAGCTATGATACAGGGGTATTGGGAACCAGAAATTACAGCGCCTTCATGAAGCTCTGTGGCTAATATTTTATTTTATCCAAATGTTGAAATCATTTTCCATTATTACGGAGGATTTCTTTTGCTTAGGCAGGAAGAATGGCTGCCAAAATGCCAGATATTTAAACACCAGAATTCTCACCATCTGAGGGGAACATGATATTTCTGCTCCAAGTTGAAAGTGTATTTTGGAAAGGGAAATCATCAGAATTGAGGAAGGAAAGAAGCAGCTACCCTAGGTGATCAATATAGGAAGAAGTTTAATTTGGGAATGTAATGATTTTTAAAATCTTTGCAATTCATAAAAGATTAGAAAGGTGAATTTCAGGAAACCCAGAACACCTAAAATCATAGAAAAACCAATACCTACATTTTCTGCTTCTTATGGCCCCTAAATGGGTTCTTCTTAGAAAGATGTGCAGAAATTGCTGGCAAAACCCTTTTCCTGCCCTCTGCCAACACCAAAGTTCCTCAATGTGGCTGCCTCCAGATAGCAATGACACACCTTTCTCTCTGTGATCCAAATATTTTGCAAACATAGTTCATTGTTAGAATACAGCTAAGTTTCTACTGGCAAGGGGATTCAGAAAATATAGTTTACAGATTTTATGCCCCTGTAATATAGGGAAGGACTTCCATTGGTAAGGGCATTACTGAATGTCCGCAAACAATCTCAGGCACAAGCCATATCTTTCAATATTTGACATCTAAAAACACATTTCTAACAATATTTTGAGCTAAAATATGATAGTTACATCTTTTTAGGTGCAACTATCAACTATCCTTTGTATAGACAAAGATAAGTTCACCTTCTCTCTCAAATGAAGAGACACAATGTCTTTTGTTCTTCCTCATTAATTTTTGGATGATTTTCATTTTTTTCTCATTTAATCACAATCATTCTTTGGTATGATATAAATTGATGACTTAAGTTAAATGTTAACCATAACCAGTGTATATTATAATAAATAATAGAGGAAGGTGAAAGTAAAAATAAAATCAATTAATATGTTTAGAAATAATCTATATGGCAAATGCAGGAATGAAATATGCATACTTGTTTAGTCCTGTTTCTGAAACTAGTCATAAGGTTATAGTTGATATTCAATAATGTCCTTCCTATACTCATTCTTTCTTGTTCCTTTTACCCTCATCTAGAAACTAAGCTGGCTGTGGTGATTTATCTTGATGAGGTAACTCAAACTTTGTTCCTCAAATGTCTGATTACTTAGAAGTGTCTCTTCTACATCATACCAAAGAAGTTCTGGTGTCTCAGCTTACTTTAAGGTACTGCTGGTATTTCAGTAACCAACCAAGAAATTTGTGACTGCTATTCTCAGCTGCTTAAGTGTATAAATTAAATTATGAATTTCTAGAAAATGTTCTTATAACTAAAAAATTTGGACACATCCAATATTGTATTATTCTTCCTTGATCTAATACCCTTGGAATCTATCTATCCACATATTCCAAAGGTTTCTGTAAAAATATATTGGAAAAACTTTTCCATCTATGCATGTTTTGCAACAGGCTTTAGTTTGTCCTCCTGTCCTCTAATTGTAGATCTGTAAATATTGAGGGTTGTCATGGGTCCTGAGAGGAATCAGCTTTCCTTAAAAGGCAACCCAATCAGATGAGATAATTATAGGGTCTTCAGAAGGTGGAGGAGGTGGAAGAAAGTGTGCTTATTATGGCAAGAAAGGCTCAGAGGGATTTGGACTGCAAAGGTGTTCATACTAATGAGAATCCAACCAAATGTTTCCATTTTGATTTTCATGAAACCATTCTTTCCCAATCATTGTCTTAACGTTAAAGATAAATATTTGATAAGGCTATGAATTTAGCCTACATTGTAATCCAACAACTCACAGGGTCAAAATTTGTATCTGGTTTTTAGAAACACTCATCTGTAACTATATGAGTAGTGAGGTTATTTCAAGGAAGTCATAGGAGCTCTCTGATTGTCAGGCCAAACCTACACCTGGGAATTTAAACTCAGGACTTACAATGTCTCCTTTAAGCGTTCCATTACAATGTGATAGAGGCATCCCATATCCACAATCCTTATACTGATTATTTCCATCATAATGTTCTATTAAAGCAGTTACTTGGTCATTCAAACCCCATTTTAATTACCATTTCATTTAAAACAATGGCCAATATTAATCTAAACTTTTATGTTTGCCACTACATACTAATGTCTCACTACTACTGATAACAAGGTTGTTGGTGCTTTCACATTGAACTAGGTCAGATAACCCATTCCAGGTTCTCATATTTATAGTTCTTGATTTAGAATTATTTCTGATAACAAATGTTGATTTGGTTAGGTTCAGTCTTGAAATCAAAGCCACTGTAGGTATTTAAAATGAAATGTCATTTAGTACAGGGTGTAAGAAGCCTATACAACACTTTGATGCCTAAAGGAATAAATGTCAGCAAGGCCATTAAAAAAAAACCTGGGGTGTGTTTAGATGATGTAAAAATTGTCACCAATGATCATAGCTTCCATAAACAATAAAATGATTAATTCTCAGGAGACACCCCAAATCTTAAAACAAACAACTAAACAAGAAACACTTCTGTCCATTGCTACCAAATTTTCTTTCTCTTTCATCCTCTGCAAATTGTTCCAATGCCTCTCATGGTGAAATCTATCTGGGACTCTAGTTACAGGAGAGTCTGGCAAATGTAGCTTCAAGGTTTTACATCCTTATGTGCCAAAAATGATCTATGAAAGATGATCAAAGATGACCATAGATCATAGATATCTTGTTAGTACTGAGCATTAACAAGAAATATCTGTAGTATCAGATATGTCCCTATTTTCTTATACCAATAAAAATAGCATAGAAGCCATCATTATTGATGATAAAACATTGAAAGCCTTTGCTTTAAGCTCAACAAGACAAGGATGCAAGCTGTCACCATGCCCATTCATTATTTTACTAAAGTTCTAGCTAAGAAAAAAAAGCAAGATAATATACATCAACAGAAAGAAGGCAACAAAACCAAGCTTTAATAGACTATATGATTGCCTATGTAAATAACACAAAAGAACTTATAGTTAAAGTCTTATAATTACTTTGAATGCTTAGCAAGGGGAAGACAAAAAAATACATAAGAAGGAATTGTATTTCCTTGTACCACAAAAAGTAGTTTATAAATGTCATTCAATTAAAAATACTATTTACAAGACCAACAAAATATAAAGTAAATAGGAACACATTTAGAAAATATCAAGCTATTTGTAAAAACTTTAGGGCATTATGAATTATATTAAAGGATATCTACATAAATTAAGGATGACTTAAATTCATGACAATATTCATGGATTATTAAAGATGTCAATGCTTTCAAAATTGACTTTTGTTCAGTTAATTATAAGATTTTTTTAAAAAGGCAAAGTACCAAGAATAGCTAAGACACTTCTGAAGAGGTATATGGTGAGAGAACTTGCTGACCTGAATTATCATAAAGGTACAGTAATTAAAATGGTGTAGTAAAAAGTAATTGCATCATGAAACTGAATAGAGAATCTAGAAACACACCCACATGATATGAAAACTTGATTTATGAGAAGTCTTACAGTGGATGATAGTGAGAAATAAAATGACCAAAATGAGACTGGGCCAATTGGCTCTCCATTAGTGTAAAAGTAAAATGAGACCCTGTGCTAGGCAGAATTCTAAGATGAACTCAGGATTCTCACTCTTTGGTATATATGCCTCATGTAATCTCTTCTCATTAAGTGTGGGCTCATCCTGTGAATATGGTGAGATATCCCTCTCATAATTATTATATATTACCTGGAAAAAGGGATTCTGCATATGTAGTTAATGCCCCAATTCAGCTGATTTTAAGTTTATCAAAACTTAAAATCCACAAAATGAGATTATCCTTGGTTGGTACAACCTAATCAAGCAATTCCTTAAAAAAAGAAGAAGCACTACTAGATATTCTCCTTCTGCCTTGAAGAAGTAAAGAGGAAGGAACCATGTGACCAGGCCATGAGGGAGGCATGTAAGAGCTAAAAGCAGTTCATGGCCAACAGCTAGTAAGAAAATTGGGACCAGTTATACAGCGTCAAGGAAATGAACCTTGCCAACAACCAGTAAGCTTGGAAAAAGACACTGAACTCCAGATGAGAATGCAGCCCACCTGACAACTTGATGCCAACTTGTGAGATCCTGAGCAGGAAACACAGCTATGCCATGTCTGGACTTCTGACCTATAGAAACTGTGAGATAATTAATGAGTATTAACTGGCAATTAGTTACACAACAATAGAAAATTAATACTAAACCTTACTTCCATTCTATATAAAAGTCAATTCTAGTTGGATTAAAGATCTACATGTGAAAGGAAAAGATTTAAAATTTTATAAAAATACATGATAAAAATCTTCATAGCACCAAAGTAGAGGTATATTTCTTTAAAATACACAAAAAACATGAACAAAAGGAAAATAATATATAATTGACTATTAATGCCAAAATTGGTTTTCATCTGAAGTCACCTTGAAGAGAATGAAAAGCAATGTAAACAACTAAGAAGAGTTTATGTAACATAAAATTGAACAAGGAGTATCCAGAAATTATAATAGGTATTATAAATCAACAGGAAAAATACAGATAGCACAATAGGAGAACAGGCAAAAGAGGTGATCAATCACTATACAAAAGAAGATATCCTATGACTAACTATGAGAGAAGATGTTCAAAGTTACTAACAGCAAGGTAAATACAAACAAAACCAAAATGAGCCACCATCACACAAACTCCAGGTTTATTTTGGAGAAACAACAACGAACCCAGCAGTAGCGGGGTTGACAAAGATGTGAAGCAAGTTGAATACAAATATCTGCTGTGCTGAATGTAAATAGGTACAGCCACTTTGGGAAACATCACGTGGTCTTACCTCTAGAGTTGAAGTAGCACATGTGCTAATACAAGTAGCACATGTATTATGGCCTAAAGATTGCATTTCAATTTAAATATCCTGGAGAACTCCCACACCTGTGCACAGAGACACAAAGGTAAGATGTTGAGAGCTGTGTTGTGATGCTTTATTTCTCATGTTATGTTTAAAAGTATTATTTTTATCTAGTCAATATTTTGTAAAAATATTCTTTTTTTTAAGGTTGCCACATCTTTGAAGATTTATTTAGTTTCTCATCCCATTTATTAGCATCTTCTTTTCTTTTTTTTAAACAACTTTATTCAAGTATAATTTACATGCCATGCAATTACTCCATTTTAAGTGTACAATTAAATGGTTATTAGTAAATTTACCAAGTTGTACAGCTATTCACACAAATCAGTTTTAGAACATTTCCGTCCCCCTATTGAGACTCCTAATTCCCATCCCCAACTACATTTCTAGCACGCCTTTCCCCTCCAAAATGCTCACCGCATCCCTCAGATGTGGGTCAACCCTCCTAATCCCCGAATCCCTGGCGAACACCACCACCATTTGAGCACCATAGTGTTAATCAGTCAGTACCAATTTGATGGTTATTACATGTGGAGCCCATTCTTCTTATCTTGTGTCACCTCACTTTGAATAATGGGCTCAAGCTCAATCCAAGATAATATAAGCGGTGCTAGCTCACTGTCATTTCTTAAAATTGAGCAGTATTTCATTGTAAACATATACCAAATTTTAATAGTCCACCAAATTTTAATAGTCATGAATTGACGGGCACTTGGGTTGTTTCCATGACCTAGCAATAGTGAATTGTGCTGCCATAAACATTTGGGTGCAGATATCTTTATAATAGAATGTCTTATGTTCTTTTGGGTAGATGCCTAATAATGCTATTGCTGGATCAAATGGTATTTCTATTTTTAGCTCTTTGAGGAATCTCCAAATTCTTTTCCACAGAGGTTGCATTAATTTGCAGTCCCACCAGCAGTGTAAGAGTGTTCCTGTCTCTCCACAACCTCGCCAGCATTTGTTGTTTTGGGATTTTTTGATAGAGGCCAGTCTCACTGGGGTTAGGTGGTATCTCATTGTGGTTTTGATTTGCATTTCTCTAAT
>CAUYRT010050024.1:0-31577 GCA_963574885.1 Lepilemur ruficaudatus
CTAGAGTGCCGTGGCATCAGCCTAGCTCACAGCAACCTCAAACTCCTGGGCTCAAGCGATCCTCCTGCCTCAGCCTCCCAAGTAGCTGGGACTACAAGCACGTACCACCATGCCTGGCTAATTTTTTCTATATATTTTTAGTTGGCCAATTAATTTCTTTCTATTTTTAGTAGAGACGGGGGTCTCGCTTTTGCTCAGGCTGATTTCAAACTCCTGACCTTGAGCGATCCTCCCAACTCGGCCTCCCAGTGTGCTAGGATTACAGGCATGAGCCACCAAAGAATGGTTTTTCTTATGATGTGGTCCTTTTAGAAGTTGGAGAGCACCAAATGCGTGCAGAAGAAAACAAACATCACCCACTCTATGGCGACTTTATACGATGCCCTCTCTAATTAAGCTGGGACTACATTTCTCCGAATTCCTTGCCTGGAAGCTCCCAGGTGAGCCAGGCCCAGGGAGATATTTAACACGTGTTTAGGAAGCAAGTGAAGCATCGTCTATAAGGTTATGCTGTGAAGATGCAAGCAGGTGCCAGGCCCCGCGGTGGCTTGTGCATGTTGCCATCCATCTGGTAACTCACCTTGCTGGTGCAGGACAGCACTGGGACATCCCCCTCCTCCTGCACCTCTAAGTCCTGGGCCAGGCACCCGCCAGTCTCCATGGTGAATGGTGTGGCTTTCCCTGAAGGTCCCTAGTGGCATGGTGGGTGGACGGGCGAGAGATAGACCCAGGCTCCAGTTTGTCCTCAGGGGTCTAGTTACCTGTGTGGGTTCGGGTTTGTCCTTACAGTTTCCATCTTCCCCTTGCTCATGTCCTCACCTGGCATTCCTTGCTTCCGCCTGCTGGAGTGGTGGACCCGAGAGACTTCGGACTCAACATTGCATGCAGAGGTGACAGCCCGCGCAGACTTGCCCGCCAGATCGCACAATTGCATATACCCTGATTCCCAAATAAATCCCATATCCCAGGTCCTCATACTTTCTCAGTTCGTGATGCCCTTAATGTCTCAGTACTTCTTCCTCCGTGCCCCTGGGCCAAAAGAAATACCGGACAGTTCCACTTACTATGTGGTTAGCTCCACACAACTTGAGTACTTTTGTTCTAACAAGGTAATAGCTGTTTGAAAAGAAAACACAAATAAATGAAAGAAGAAATATTTTGTTTTATTTTTACATAATCAGGACCAAGGGGATATGTATGCCCGTTGGACAAGGCTTATCTTCTCCAACCTTGGAATCAAGTCCCACACTCTCACCCTCCTTTTCTGTTCTGTACTGCTTTATCTCAGAGCAGCCACTGAAACCCAGCTTTGTAAAGACATGACAACTTTGAAAAGAGTGTACTGCAATCTAATGTCAAAACTGTGGCCTGTCTCAAACTGGCAGTTCCCAGGGTAGTCAAGGGATGTCGGGTATCAAGGTATGTCCCTTGACAACTGTGTATATTCCATGGTACCCCTGTGAGTTCATTGTGGCCCCTGAGGGATGTCAGCACACAGTTTGGGAACCAGGACCTTGTCCCATGTCACTTCTCTGATCAAACCCTGACACACACATAATTCCATACAAATTTTGGGAATGTTCCCTTCCTGTCTTTGTGCCCTCCACATATACCATAAAATGTGGACCAGAAGAATTCTGTATTTCTCTTTTTTAATTTAACAATATTATGAGCATATTCTTAGGTCAATAAAAGTTCTCTTAAAAATCATTCATATCTGAGTTGTATACCATATGTGCCAATATTTAATCCTCTCCAGTCATTGAACTTTTCATCTGTATTACATTATTGCCATTATCTGTGAATATTTCCTTAAAATATATTCCTAGGAGCAGCATTACCAAATGAACTTTTTAAGCAATCTTGGTACCTATTGTCAGATTGCTTTTCAGAAATAATGTGCTAATTTACATTCCAATCAAAAATATATGACAATGACTATTTTGCCACATCCTTAGCTGCACTGGGTATTTTCACTAATAAAATAAAATCTCTTTACCATTTTTAATGGGTAAAATAGGCATTTTATTATAATTGGCATTTCTTTGATTACTAGTGTGATTAGCATTTTTATATTCATGGCTATCACATTTAGTCCCTGACCTGTTTATATCTTTATTCATTTAGAAAAATAACTGGGTATATTAATGGGTTTTTGTATTGATTTGGAAGATTGCCTGGTGTGTTAGATGAGTTAATACTTTGACATCTTTGTCTTAATCTTTAGTTTTTTACATTTTTAATTTTTGGGTACAGCATCATTATAATTCATTCTTTATTATGTGTGTCAATAAACAAGCAGGCAAAATTCTCCCCCTTTATAATACTTTCTTTTTTGAAATTTGCTTAGAATGGATCATCTGATTATTTTCCAAATGAATTTTAGATTCGTTAAATTAAGAGCCAAGATCAAATGCAGTCAAACAAAATCTATAAAGGAATTTTGTGCTGGTCTTTCAGTCTCTGGGTCAAGCCTCATTTCATTAGATCCATTTTGCCCCATTGACACGACTGTCTCCTCCTGTGGCCCCTGCCCCCCATGGCATACGGAAGTCTTCAGTATCTGGCAGTGTGGAAGGTCCTTCTCCCAGTGGCCTTCATACCCCTGGGGTCTGACTCAAGGGGATTATACCAAATCCAAATGAAGGGATGAATGAAGGAGCAAGTGAGTGGCTGAGTAGCATCTGAATGGGTGAATAAATAAATAAATGAATGGACAAATAAAATTTACAGGTAAATTCTCCTTTTTTCCCCTTTCCATTATTTGGCTTCTGGGACTTTGTTTCCTCTTGTTGTCTTGGGAAGATAGACTTAGAAATTTCTATAGTTTAGTTATGTCCCAAAGTTCTGCTGGTGGCTTCCGAATATCACACAGCTCCAGGCTTGCAGGGCTCCTTTCATCTTAAAACCTTGGTGCAGGGCAAGCAAGCTCCTCCGCCGCCAATGGAGTGTGGGGACTGAGAGGTGGCAGGTGGATGGGGCAGGGCAGCAGGCATGTGAGGCCAAAGCTGGCGGGGAACTCTGGGTAAGGAAGTGCAGACGGTTGAGAGCTCTCTCGTGGAGGCGTGGCAGAAGTCAGAGTGTCCTGAGTAGCACCCTGCCTGCTTCCAGGAGGTGCACTCCCTTTGGAGACAGAACGGCAGCCCACCCGCTCTTCTTAGACGGCCACAACCCTCACTGCTTTCATGCCACTCAAGTTTCAGTCTCCTCACTACTCCTCAATTCCTACCACAGAAAGTGAGAATGGGAAATGAAACGACCAGGAGTAAATATTGCGCAACTTCAGAGCAGGATGACTTTGTCCGGGCACAGCACAGTGATGTGATCGCACTAAATTATGTCTGGACAGAGCAGCAGCTATGGACTTAAAAATAAGTTTTCTCTTTTCAAAATTTTATCCAAAAAATTTGATGGCAAAAGATGTTAGTTATCCATGGGGCTTGTGTATCATTTTAAGTGGCTGATTAAAAGGAGGAATAAGTGTGATAAGGGAAGGAAATGTAAAATCAGCCAACATCAGGGTTTCTTATTGCCCCTGCCAATTCCGCTAACTGGAAAAACCAAAATTCATTCCTTCTGGTTGGTGTTTCTTAAGCTTTAGTTATTAGAATCACCTTTTTGATTTTTGCTACATTTTTGTATATTATTTACCTAACCATTATAAACTTAAATAAATTTACTTTAATTATGATAGCAATCACTTGTATGGTATTATGTACCAGGCACTCTTCTAAGCACTTTATATGCATTAAATCATTTAATACTCATGACAACCCCATTAAGTAGATGCTACTATTACCTCCATTTCAACAACAGAGATAATGGGTCTCTGAGAAGTTAATTAACTTGCGATAGTCACACACCAGGTTAAAGATCTAAATAAGAAATGGAATACTACTATGGTAATAGAAGAAAATAGAAAAAAAAATTGTTCTTAATAGTGGGAAAAGAGCCCTTAAGCTACATTTAAATAGCATAAGCCAAAAGACAAAATCTGATGAATTTTGTTACAGCAAAATTAAGGATTTCTCTTCAACAAAGGATACCATAAACGAAGCAATATACAGATGGGACGATGATAGAAGTTGTTTGCCGTATCTTAAAGCATTAAGAAATTAAAACCCGGGATATACAAATAACGCTTGCTAATCAACAAGCGCCGGGAGTTGGCCATCCTCCCAGCACAAACAGGTCCCAAGGCAGGATCGTCACAAGGGATGTGGAAATAAGAAATAAAGAAATGATATATTATAGATGGATAAATGATTGAGACGGAGACGAAGAGCAGTTTGAAAGATGGGGGAGTCAGGGGTTCTCGGCTTCCCGCAGGCTGAGACCCCGAGTGAAGTCCCGCATCAGTATTTATTGGTACAGCAAATAGCTGTTTTTGTTAGAGAATTATGTATACAGTTCATTTTTTGAGGTTTCCCGGGGAACCTTGCCTAATTCTGTCTACAAGAACAGACGGTTACACAATTTTTCTAAGATAAGCATGTTAAGCCCTAAGTTAGAAACAGACATAGCTGAGCATACAAATTAAAGACAAAATGTATAAAATGAGAACACTAAGTCTGTGTACTACTCTAATCTACTTCTAAACACAGAGACATGTGGTCAGGAGTGAAGCAGGAATAGCCTTGAAGTCTAGGATAGTTCCAGCTGCATGTTATCTGCTGGGTGGGCATTTTAATCAGCTCCTCTGCCAAGGGCCCAAACCGACCCTGCTTTGCAAAAAAGCTCAAGGTGATGACCGGCAGCAAGAGAAGAAATGTTGCTTTGCAAATGTCCTCTGAGGATGCCCCCCTTGTTGGAAGCGGCTTCTGTTTTATGAACTAACATGTCCACAGATTCCATCAAGGTGAAGACCTGCAAACCCCCTGAAACTTCTCACGTCTCTTAGCCTATTTCCCAACAAACAAGAAATGGCAGCAAAATCAATAAAAATGGTCAAAGATATGACAGATAATGTACAGGAGAAAGTTAAAAGCTGATAAAAATGCATAAAGAGATGTTCAAAGATGTTGTAATCAGGGAAATGCAAAATGAAACAACCATTAGTGTCGCTTTACTTGTTAGACTAGCGAAGACTAGAAAGCAGCGTCATGCCAAGCACCGGTAAAGATGTGGGGAGAGGAATCTCCATGCACAGCTAGTGGTGTAGACTGAACTCATTTATATGTCCCTATGATCCAGCATTTCTAGTTCAAGTCTGTGTGAGAATATTGCAGATTTATTTGCCAGAGTAGAGAGTCGGAGGCAATCCTGGTGCCCATTCCTGGGACGGTAAATATGCGTTATAGAAAGTGGAAGATACAATCTACAGAGTACTATGCAGCAGGTAAAGCAAAAGGATTGAATATTCCAAGCAGCTACATGGATGATCCTGCAAGCCAAGTGCTGTGTCGAAAAAAGTGAGAGACAGGAGGCTGCATCTGGATCCTGCTCTCACAGCCACTGCAGGACATTGAGCTCCATAGAGACAGCGCCGGGGCGAGTGAGATCTGAACAGGCACTGGGTGACTCTGTGCCTCGCTGAGGAAAAATAACTAAACATGAGCAAAGGAGATGCTAAGAAGCCAAAGGCAAAATGTCATCATATACACTCTTTGTGCAAACTTGTCGGGAGGAGCACAAGAAGCAGCACCCAGATGCTTCAGTCAACTTCTCAGAGTTTTCTAAGAAGTACTCAGAGAGGTGGAAGACCGTGTCTGCTAAAGAGAAAGGAAAGTTTGAAGATATGGCAAAGGCGGACAAGGCCCATTATGAAAGAGAAACGAAAACCTATATCCCTCCTAAGGGGGAAACGAAAAAGAAGCTCAGGGATCCCACTGCACCCAAGAGGCCTCCTTTGGCCTTTTTCTTGTTCTGTTCTGCGTATTGCCATAAAATCAGAGGAGAATATCCCAGCCTATCCCTTGGTGATGCTGCAAAGAAACTGGGAGAGACATGGAATGACACTGCAGCATTCCCTCTGATTCCCTCCTCTACACAAGCAGCCTTATGAGAAGAAGGCTGCAGAGCTGAAGAAAAAATACCAAAAGGATGCTGCTGCATACTGAGCTAAAGGAAAGCCTGGATGCAGCAGTGAAAAAAAAGAAGTCGTCAAGGCTGAAAAAAAGCAAGAAAAAGGAGGAAGAGGAGGAAGATGAAGAATACGAAGATGCATAACCAGAGAAATGCATACAGTTAGAAGCTGCTAGAAGCTTTCTTCCTTTATAAAGCAAAAAAAGCTGTGCCCTGCTCAAGGTTCATTTAATGCTATAAGCTTCTTTGTTGGCCTAAATATCCGGTGAAGATAAATTGGTAATCAAAACCAAGTCAGAAGTGTATAATAGGCAAACACATAAAACAAATTAACTTACTTAAATATTAACCTGCAGTCTAAGGGATTTTTAAAAAACTTAAACAAACAAAAGAAATGACAAGCAAAGTAGATACTCCGGGAAAATACACACATACAAATAACCTGTGCTGTGATCAAATGTAATTAAGCATGGACCTCACTTGTCTTAAATTGCTTAATTGCTTGAGAAATGCATCTGGCTCCCACAAAATCTATTTAAATTTTTTCAACCTGCTCAGCACAAATGGGAACACCTGTTTAAAATGATGCATTTAAAAAATTAAAACTGTAAGCAGAACTGTACCTTGATTAACATTAAAACTACTGGCCGGCACCAGTGGCTCACACCTGTAATCCTAGCACTCTGGGAGGCCGAGGCAGGTGGATCGCTCGACATCAGGAGTTTGAAACCAGCCTGAGCAAGAGCAAGACCCAGTCTCTACTAAAAATAGAACTAAAAATATGTAGAAAAAATTAGCCGGGCATGGTGGCACATGCCTGTAGTCCCAGTTACTCAAGAGGCTGAGGCAGAAGGATCGCCTGTATTCCCAGTTACTCAGGAGGCTGAGGCAGAAGGATCGCTTAAGCCCAGGAGTTTGAGGTTGCCGTGAGCCAGGCTGACGCCATGGCACTCTAGCCTGGGCAACAGAGTGAGACTCTGTCTCAAAAAAAAAAAAAGAAAAAAAAAATTAAAACTACTTCAGAAAGTTCAAGAGAATGAAGCTAAATGTGACTCAGTAGCATAACCTACATGCTAGGTTGTGCTTTTACTTTTATGGCTTTACTAAGGTTTAACAACAAAATGGGGGGTAGGATTAAAAAAAGACTTCCCTCTTTTTAGAGGTCCCTGTAGTATCAGCCAGTCTTTGCATTCAAGATTAAGCAAGATGGAACAGGGAATCATGACCAATTTCTCCATCTAAATATCAGAGGATGACCCCTCAGCAGCAACAACCAGGGATGGGATGGGATGGGATGGGATGGAGGGGGCGTGAGAGGAAAAGGGCAAAAGGACAAGGACAACTGCAATGAAGATAATCCTAAAGGCAGCTAACATTCTGTGAGCTCTTATTATGTGCCAGACACTGCTAAGTGCTTGACATGTGCTAATTCACTCAATCCTTTCCCTATGAGGACAGTACTAGTATTAGTCCTACTTTAGTAATTAGGGACCCAAGGCACAGAGGTAAAGTAACTTTTCCATGTTAACACAACCAGCTTGTGGCAGAGGCAGCATGCAGGCCATCCATCTCCCTACAGTGACCTGGAGCCCATCTGTACTCAAAACACATCAATTAGTGGCACTCAATGAGCAAAACAGACTTACCCTGTGCCAAAAGCTATTGGTCAAGGAGCATAAAGAATGAGGCAACACTGCCTAGGACTGCAAGCCACTGGGTAGAGTGCAACAGATCAGCTAAACCACTGAAAACACTGCATACAGAGCTATCTTGGGGGAAAGATGGTTTCTCTCCACAGGATTAGAGTTGTCACCTAAGGTAACTGAGGTTCTCCTAAACCCCTATTACACAGGATGGAACTACTGTTTCTTACACTGTTCATCATGTAGACTTCTGATCTCTATTACCTTTTGGAATGACATGTTTCCAACCCAAGGGGTAAATAGCTCTCTTTTCCCCCTACAAATTTCAAAAGGCATTCCCCGGTCCAACTACTCAAGGATTTGATCTCAAGTTTGTGTTTCCCAAAAGCCAACCATTTCTACTTCCTCTTCCCTCGGGTAAAACCTCCAGTACTATACCCATAATTTCAGGGGCTGCCTCTCTGCTTTTCATGCAGCACAACATCATTTTTTGGCCAATGATGGACACTGCATTCCAAGAACTGAGCATCCTGACTTTGTACAAAAGTTGAGGTCATGCTTTCTACTTAGTTTCTAATCCTCTTCAATTGCTATCTTCAAGGACACCATTCACAAGCCTTTGCAGACCCATTTCCTATACCCTTACTGGAGGCTTAAGGCCCTAACATATTGTTACTAAGATGTTGTTTAAATGTTTCAAACAAATACATTGTTTTATTCCTTCCCACAACAAATCTCACTCTCATAGCCTTGGGAGATTTTTGATGTAGCCAGGGGATACAAGTGCACTCAAACTAAACTTTCTCTTGAGTATAAGGTTGCAACTTTTAGGTTAAAGGGACTTACTCCTCCTGTCCCACATATAACACAGATTATGGGGACACCATATCTTAACTGCCAGGGCATTCACACACAAAAAAAGGGCAACATCATGCCCAAAAACACGGCCTCAGAAGAAATGGAAGACGGAAAAGTCAGAAGGATAAAACATTACAGAAATACAGATTTTAGGACAAAACGCAATTAATATGCTGTTAATATGCTGTAGAAAACAAGCAGAGAGGAGAAAATTAAGATATATAATACTAATAATAAAAGATTTTTTTAAAAAAAGCAAGCAGGTAAGTGTGACTTGGTTGGAAACAGACACTGAAAAATTAAACTCTCTCATGAATGTAGCCACTGCACTTAAATATGCTTCCCAGGAAAAATTAAATAACCACAAGTGCCCCCCACCCCCCGCCGCAACAATGCAAGTTGCAAAGGACTGACATGCGAAGAATATAATCATCTAGGACATGAAAATCATGGTTCTCCAATGTGAGCGAGAATGTAACCGTTTAAAAAAAAAAAAAAGTACAAGCATTACAGTATCCAGGTAATCACTTGCACAACTGACCCTGAACCACAGCGCTGCCGAACAGTAGAAAGTCCTGCAGACGCTCGAGATTAGAGACTACACCTGGGCCCTCTATTTCTATCTCCCCCTTCCCCTCCTTGGCACCAAAACCGCGGCAGAACTCTGCACAGAGGGCACTACGTCAAAGGTCAAAGTTGCCTGTTCTGCCCTAGGCGGAGTCCCCGGACCTCAGCAAGCTCTGATTCGGAGACTTAACAAAGTGCTACAAAAGTGATGTCTGTGACTCTTTGCAACCCAGCAAGCGAAAGTAACTAGGGGGAGAGCGAGGAGACAGTTTAGGCGAGGAAATCACTCTGACAGAGAATGCAGAATTATCATACAAAAAATAACTGATAAAATTAAAACCAATCGCAGGCCAGGTCTCTGGAAGCAAACTACTGTTTGAGCCAAGCCGCGAGCCCCAACGTCATGCCTCGGCCCTGTGCACACATTAATACTGCCTTTTCTTGCACGCCCGGTTCCAAACTGCATTCACCGACACTCTCCAGGGAACCTTCACCTGGCCCCGCATGGCCAGAACTTTAGAACCGAGGAGACCGAAGATCTGCCCAGGGCCGCTGAGTTTCGGGGGAGTGGAGGCTGCAGCGCCTCCACAGGCCCGGACGCGCGGGGGAGAGAAAGGAAAACTCCCCGGAGTCCCGCGGGCCCCCGGCGGGGACCTCCCGCCAGGTCGCCGCCCGCCAGCGCTTCACCTGAGGCGGGCGGCAAGGCGAGGGGCGCGTGCCCTGGCTCACCTGCGCGATGCCCGCGCCCATCAGCCCGCCGCCGATCACCGTCACGTGCTTGACGATGATCTTCTTGGCTGCGGCCGAGGCGGCGGACGAGGAGGACACGGAGCGCACGAACTGCCTGGTGACGAAGGCCATGGTGCGGCAGCGGTGGCAACAGCGACGGGACCCGGCCGAGGAACGCTCCGCGGGTGCCAGCGGCCGGGCAACCTTTGGAGACGGACACCTGGCGGCGCCACCGCGCGCACCCCGGGCGACCCCGTGACGCCAGCGGGCAGCGGGGCGGGGACTCGAGGCCGGCTCCGCCCATTGGCCCAGGTCGCGGGCGCCGCGTTCGAACGTCTGAGCGCGTCGTCCGGATCCCAATGGGCGACGCGCCCCGCTACCTTCCGCCGCGGCCTGGCTGAGCGCCGACTTGGGTCCGGCCGCCGCAGCAGGACCAGGAAGCTTAAGTTCCGGCGTTGGGCCAGTACAGGTCCCTATTTTGAAAAGCTACCGGTCCCTTGTTAAATTAATTGCGCCGTGTTGATTTGGTAAATCCTCTCCTTTAATGCTTGTATATACCTGTGGCGCTGAATAAATATGTGCCTCTCGGCTGTCATGGTAATGGACCCAAAATGTGCACCCTTGGTTGATGTCACCAAATAATCAACTCTAGGAATTATTTTAACCTGTCAACAGTGATTGTTTCACTGTTGATCGTTAAATGGGGTAAAAACTTAGACTGCTAACACCCAAAACGAATGTCCAGTGACCTATGAGTTCCAGTGAAAAGTTCAGGCCCAGGAAAAGGAAACGGAGAGATGACTTTTAGTTATGCATTTCAGTGTTGGACACCTATCAATGCAGTGAATATACAGACGGTTTAAGGTCCAAAGGACAACCTTTGTGGAGTGACTGATAATACTAGAAAGCACAGGAAAGGACTGCCTTTCCAAATAATAGAAAGCTTGATACCAACTAGGCCAATCTTTTCACTTGCGTGCACTTTCTAGTTCCTGTGCCTTAGTGATACAGAATTTTTGTTAATTTATTTACTTTATTTTTAATTGTTGTTAAAATAAAAACTTAAGATAAATTTAGCAGAGTTTATTTGAGGAAAAAAATTATTTGTGAATCAGACAGCACCCAGTATTTATAGACGGAAAAAGAAAATGACATCGGGAAATGCCCTGATTGGGTTAAAGTTCCCATTTGCCTCATTTGGACATAACTGAGCAGTTTGCAGCCTGTGATTAGCTAAAAGCTTAGCTGTTATGATTGAGACTCAGCTACTTGTTACAAGACCATAATCAGGTTAGACTGCAGTTTATTTACATATTAAGATAGGTTACAGTTAGAGTTAACTGTGTAGGTAGGCAGCTTTAAAGCCAAATTTAATTTAACATTTTCCCCCTTTTAGTCAGCCTCTCAATTTTGAGAGATTGACCTAAACCTCATGCATTGACACCTCTTTCTGTCACTGTCATAATGGACTGGTTTGGTCTCAGTATGGAATTCACAATTCACAATGTTAGATTCATTGGATGATTTCGCTTTCTTCATGTTGTTATTATAATTGTAAAGACACCATTTTATGAACAAAGGATGGCTGCATACAAGCATTTAACCTCTTGGGAAAGAACACATCAGAGAGAAAATTATGATGGCTGTCAGGGTAATACCAATAAACTGAGGTATACTCCTTAACAGGAGTCTCTGCACGCTGAACTGATTAAAATCAAACAATTCAAAGTTCAGGCAATAAAGATAATTTGACAGTACTGGGGTCCAATTGGTCATAGTCTTTGTTTGGGACACTAGAACAATTAAGGGTCATAGGTTGCTGAATGGCCTGATTCAGCCTGATGGACTGATTTAAAGAAGTGTCCATTTTTGTAGTCAGCTTGGGAACACAAGTCACAATAACCTGGAGACCCACTTGAAAGAAGCAAAAAAATTGACAGAACTTGGAATAACCAAGCTTGACATTTACCATTCAGGATGCCTGCAAACCAATGTTTAGCTGCTGCCCTACACATATCATGTGTTCCTTTTCCCTGAGAAATTTCCTTAATGTATTCAGTGGAAGTGTCTAGAGAAATGGCAGTATCTGCCACCTTTTAAATTAAGATTTCTGTAGTAGTTAAATTAGAGGAAAGATAAAGTGCAACATCCGGTTCTGTTCAGTACCGTACACAAGTCCCCAACATGGGCAGAGAGGAGATGTAAAGTTGTGTCATGCCCCATTTAGTGTTTTTGTTGAATGTGGATGTTCTCATTCACTTTTTGGAGAGTGGCTTCTACCCATCTGAACTTCTGGGATGTCTGATTGGCTACAAAATTCAAGATTTTCCCTAATTTATGGATTAGTTTCAAATTCCATAATTCCATACAGCCAGCACCCCACTACTGCCGAGAGTAAGCCTCCAGGAACCCCATTAGCACATTTCCTCAGTGAAAACTAACTTACCGTCATCTACGTCAAGATGTACGAATTTCTGATATTGACTGCTTTAACCTCTGATTATGGGAGATATTATCGGAACCTTTAGGGAAAGCTCTTTGGAAGGCAGGAGTGACTAGCAAATAGCAATATCTGAACCAACAAAGAGGCAGAACAGAGTAAGCAAACTCCTCACAGACCCATGATAGGCCCTTGGTGGCTAGAAAAGAGGGTCACCTAGTGGTCTTTGAGCAGAGGTCAGTTAAATTTGTTCTTCTGTAAGTCTGCATAGCTCTTAAACAGGGTCCAGCGGGAAACTTACTTTTTTGTGATCTCTTTGTAGCATGCTATGAGGGTGAAAACCACATTTAGTGGAAAAGCACTTTACTGGATTTAATACAGTGACATCATACAAGCAATTACTCGTACCCACATAGGTAGTCCCCAGGTCTTGAGTACAAGATATCTGGAAGCATGATGTACCTTTTGCAGACATCACTCTAATGGGTTTTCTGTGTTTTTTAAAAGTTTTATTTTATTTATAATTAACATATTACAATTGTACACATTTATGGGGTACAATGTGATGTTTCAATGCATGTATACATTGAATAATGATCAAATCAGGGTAATTAGTATACCCATCACTTTATTTCTTTGTGGTGATAACATTCAAAATGTTCTCTTCCAGCTATCTTGAAATATACATTATTATTAGCTACAGTCATTCTGTGAAATAAAACATGAGAACTTATTCTTCCTGTCTAACTGTAACTTTGAACCCACTGAGGAACTCTCTTCATTCCCCTGACTCCTACCTAGGTTTTGTATATTCAGTGGCAGTTAGGTTATTAATTGGAAAGGTAAGGGTACTATTTCCAGCAAGTGTAGAAAGTAGCAGTGATGTCTAGAATATCAAGGATAGCTTTCCACTCTTCCATTGGGATTCAGGGTGAGTCTCATTAGGAGCACAGAGAGGCATTGGCATTAGTGGCATTGTTTCCTGATTTGGGGGCATTAGTCCACAAACCCAACAATTGCTCTGGTTTCTTGCTAGAGCATAAGCCTTTGCTAAAGCCATTCACAGATTATTGTCCCATGGGTTTTTCTGTAAGGAAAGGGAAGGAATTACAACAGGAGGAAATAGAGGGGAAAGGAAAAAAGATAAGGCTTTCAAGATGGCAAAGAAGTCTTCGGCTGCAATCTTAGAAAAGCTGTCCATATATAGGAGGCCATCTGCTCGCAGGGAAAATTTTCTGTGGTCAGCTTTATTTTAAGGTCTCCAACAGATATACAGTTCTAGTAGTCTGTAGTGGCCCTTTTTGAGCTGAGAGATGTGGATCCAAGATTTGATGCCTTGAAGTTTTGCTGCATAGAACTTGGTATGGTCCCTTTCAACAGAGTTCAAAGGCAGTCTTTCTCTAGTGTCATTTCCAAAAGACTCAGTCTCCAGGTTCCAGATCATGAAAAGTTTGATAGTCATCAGTCGTTGGATCATGAAGGGCTGCTTTTACCTGGTGAAAATATGCTTTGGCATAATACATTAAAGCTTTGTACTACTGAGTCATGTCAGAGTTCCTAAGCGCAAAAAATACATGAGGCCTTCCAGTAACTATTTCATCAGTTCAATATATGTTTTCCAGTGGGAGTGGATCTGATTGCCATCAATCAGTAATACTTTTCACCAAGGCAATCTAATCAATTCAGTTAGCTTTTCCTGATGCTATTGTGTTTGTAATACCTCATTTAACTGTTTTACAACTTGTCCAGTGAAATGACTACCTCCATTTCTAGAAATTTCCCCAGCAATGCCCCATAAGGGAAACACATTTTCTAATAATCTTTTACCTACTGTTAGAGCATTGACCTTACTGCATGGGAAAGCTTCCATACAACCAGAAAAGGTTCACTGAAGGTGGCATATTTTATTTTACAATGTGAGTGGGAGTTTATTTTTACTCTGTTGCTAAGGAGATGAAATGTTTGTTCCACCCCAAACACAGATTTTTCACACAGGGAAACAGTTGCCTATTTCACCATAAGCATGAATGGTTGTGGGAATTCACTGAGTATAGGTTAGGATTCTTTTTGTGTCTGACAGGAAGTGAAATATTTCTGAAATATTGAGAATGAACTGTATTTCTAACTTCAGCCAGCAATCTACAAAATGCTTGCATGAGATCACAAGACTCACCCAGTGGGACAATGATGACGGTGCAATACAAATTCATTACCATCCAAGGGGGAAATGACCCAGAGAATATGGCCTTTTATAGAAATTATACCTTTTGATGTACCTACCTAGGATTTCCAGGTGTGAAGTTTTATATATCTAAAGTTAACAATTTACTAGCCTTCACAACCACAGTAATAATGAAGGCCAGCACTTTGACCAATTTTTATTATATATACTTCTTGCTTACATTAAATGGTTTTGCCTGTGGTAGCAGCCAATGTTTACTGAACCCATTTCTATGTTCTACACTGTGCTAGGTACGTCACATGAAATAATTAAATCCTCAAAATAACCCTATGTGGTAAGTACTAACGGTACCCCTCTTGTACAGGTAAGGAAATGGAGGCCCAGAGAGGTTTAGCAACTTAGCTAAAGCTATTATACACAGCTAATGAATGGCACCAGCAGAATTCAAATCCAGGACAGTCTCTTTTCAGGGGTCATCTTCTTGACCATATGCTGTTTTGCCTCTTTGTAACAACCCTAAAGTTTTCAGGCTATCCTCACCTAAAAGTGAAGAAGCTGAGGTTCAGAGCACTTAAGCCTTGAAAAATGTCTTTTTGGACGTCTTGTCAGGAGACTAGGAGAAGCTGCCTCAAATACATCTCCCAGCTAACAGAGTTCATGGGCTTTTAAAGGAGGGGGCACATGCCCTGGGCCAGGTCATGGTGTGGCTAACAAGGGGCTATGTGCATTGGGGGCAGGTCGTGGGGGACGGTGAGTCGTCAGGAAGTCTGCCCAGGGGCCTTCAGAATCTCAACTCCTTTGTCTTGCAGAAAATCCACCATTTCTGGGAGACAACTCAAAAGGTCAAACAGTTAGTTAAGGGAGTGGATTAAAAAAATATATATAGGGGTCATTGAAATGTGTTCATGGAGCCAGTTACAACTCCCTTCTTTTTGGTCCATTCCTCAATCTTGGAAAATCAGGACATTGACCTCTCTGGCTGCTTCCTGCTGAAATGGGATATAGTGGGGGTATGAGGAAGAATGAAGATGTTGGGCTTGTAACTAAAAGTTTTTAGTGCATGTCATTAAGCTGCCACCCTCTCCCCACTAAGGTAGTCGTTATTGATAGAAATACCCAGCCCCCTCTGGGATCCCTCCGGGGAAATGTTGGCCCAGTATCTCCCACATTGAATTTCCATCCAAAATTTCTCTAGTCATTCATGAAAACAGTCTTAGGGAGCTAGTTTAATGGGCAAATTTTGACCTGGTATGGACTGAGAAGTGGGTGCTGAGGATTTCTAACAAGCAAGTGTTCCTCATCATCAAGCTGTTCAGACAATCATAGGCCCAAGGAGTTTTTTTCCATTGACCCTACAGAAAAAAATATACGGTGCACCAGTTGTATGTGCTCCCATTTGCCTGTCCTTCTGTTAGCTGACATGTTATCATTTGCTGACATACTACTGTACAAATAGAGGTCTCTGGCTATCCAGCTGGAGGGAGGGGATTAAGGCCAATTGGTTGGACAGTTGCCAGCCTGTTCTTTTGGCCTCACATTTACTGCTGACAATTCTCTGATGTCCCAAGTAGTGCATGACGACTCCCTCCCTGCGCAGCAAAATGGCTTGTAATAACTCAATTTCTGGTCCATATTTAATTTTCTTATTTTCAGAGAGAAGATACCTTGTTTCTTCCAAATAGCTTTATGAGCATGTACCACCATAAAGGAATACTCAGAATCCGTCTAGTAAGTGCAATTAAGTTATCCTTCCGGATAGATATCCTAGGGGGGGAAGGGCTTATATCTCTATTACCCATCAGCTGGTAACCCCAGCACACCTAGTTCTGCATTGTTCCTGTTTCATAAAGCTGCTTCCATCCATAAAGAGGCTCCAACAGGGGCTGATCAGTTGAATCCGGGCAACTAGAATACACTTGGTCAATAATTTGAATGCAATCGTGGACAGGGGAAGAAGAGTCCCTAGGCAGCAAGGTGTCTAGATTTAAGGTGGATACCACTTTCAGAGTTATATTAGGATTATCGGATATTTACACAAGCGGCCAGACCTTACCAGAAGCCTCCCTGACGTTCCATAAGGGCAATACATAATGCATGGTGTGAACAGTCACTGGTTGCCAAGGGTAAACTTTTCAGCTTCCCATAAAATGTCACAGGTCACAGCGACCCCGCTCAAACAGGTTGGCCATCCTTTTGTGACCACATCCAAGTGCTCAGAGAAATAAGCTCTTTGTTGTTTGTGACCCCAAAAGTTCGTGTCAACACCCTTTGTCTACACCTTACATCTATGTACTTGGTCAAATGTTTTCTGAAAGGAGCAAACCTTATTGTTTTTCATACAATTACATTTCTTGTTAACAGGGAAGAATGAACATACAGCTAAAAGTGTATTAAATTAATTCCAGGTCCCCAGAGAAAATTCAACTTCCAATGTAACTTTTGCCTTTAAGATTTTTAATAGGGAGATCTTTTTTTCATCCACAAGAGGGCAGAAAAGGGCTTTGGATACATATTTTATACAGTATTTAAAATCTTTTTATTTTTAAAGAAACTTCTGGGCCTTTCCTTTAAGTGTACATGACAGAAGGGACTACAAGCATAGATTTTCACTTAGACAAAATTCTTCATCTTAACGATTTTAACAGTTCATAAGATACTAGCCATTCAATATATTTCTTGAATGAATAAGTGAATAGCTTGAAACTGATGAATATTTTAAAACAGTATCATTTAACTTAGGTGCTCAAAACAACAGGAAGTAGGAATGTTACCTTTGATTGCTTTAGGTGCATCCTTAAAATATGACATCCTGCTCTCAATTTATTATTTTTTTGACCATATGGTGGAATTAGACAGAACCCCATATGGGTCAGAATGTGTAGCTTTTAGTTTTGGATCTAAGAGTCCCTAGGCTGGTCATTTCACTTCTAATCCCTCTATCTCTGTATCTATTAGGAGACTAAATTAGATCATCTCTAAACTGCCTTTTAGCTCTAAAATTCTGTAATAAAAAAACTCTATTCTAGTTGGGGGGGGAGTTTGCCAAACAACCAAACAAAAGACCCAAATGACCCTAGCCTATCATCATTTTAGACTAAAGAAGTTTTCAGTTAAAAATGATCAGTATGGGCCAGGCGCAGTGGCTCATGCCTGTAATCCTGGCACTCTGGGAGGCCGAGGTGGGAGGATCGCTTAAGGTAAGGAGTTTGAAACCAGCCTGAGCAAGAGCAAGACCCCGTCTCTACTAAAAATAGAAATTAATTGGCCAACTAAAAATATACAGAAAAAATTAGCCAGGCATGGTGGCGTATGCTTGTAGTCCCAGCTACTCGGGAGGCTGAGGCAGGAGGATCGCTTGAGCCCAGGAGTTAGAAGTTGCTGTGAGCTAGGCTGACGCCACGGCACTCTAGCCTGGGAAACAGAGCGAGATTCTGTCACAAAAATAAAAATGCTCAGTATGCTTTATTAAGAGCTATTGAGGCTTTCATTTTACAGATGAATACTGCAGTATCATGAACCCAATAGGCTGTAAGAAATCAGTCATAACTCAATTCTTTACATAACTCAAAACACTTCACAGACTAGCAGGACATCATTCATTTATTTTTAAAGGAATAAGATTTGAAGAAACATAGAAAAGAATTAAGAGAAAAACAAAAATCAGCCATTTAAATAGTAAGTCAGATCATGTCCCTTCTCTGCTCAAAACCCTCCCATGGGTCCAGCTCACTCAGATAAAAGCCAAAGTTTTTACCCTCAAGACCCCCGGCCCCCAACATTATCACGTCTCCCACTGCTGTTCTTTCTCGCTCTCTCTGCTCAGACACGCTGCCTCCCTACTGTTGCTGGAATATTCCAGGCCACTCCTGCGTTGAGGCCTTTGCACTGGCTGTTCCCTCTGCCTAGGAAGTTCTTTCCCTTGATATGAAGGCTGCACCTGGAACAGGACAGTTTGCTCTTGAGAAGGAATTCATATGCTTTTGGATTGCGCTAGTACTCGGCATTAACAAGTTTATTACTCCTCAATTTATACATGCATTTTCAATATTCCTGACCAGAGTTTGTAGCTTACTTTTGTTCATCATTTCAAAAAAACAGCTACTGGTTTTGATTTTTTTTTCTATTGTCTATACTCTTATTTCTACTCTAATCTTTATTTTTTTTCCCTTTCCTCTTCTAACTTTGAGCTTCGTTTGTTTTTCTTTCCCCCTACTTTCTTGAGATATAAAGTTAAGTTGTTTATTTGAGATCTTTATCTTTTTAAATATATGCATTTATCACTATAAACTTCCCTCCTAGTATGCTTTTACTGCATCCCATAAGTTTTGGTATGTTGTGTTTTGGTTTTTGTTTGTCCCAAGATAATTCCTAAATTTCCTTTTGCTCCAGGGGCAGTGTAATCCACACTTTTCTCATCTCATCTAAAATCTACACAACCCCTCCGCTCACTCAGTTCCTCTGCCTTTAGTCTATTAGTTTTTCTTTTCTAAAAAACAAAAATCCTCAAGGCACCTAAAGATTAGCCTGTATTTCATTTATCTATATTGAAAGTGCTTAAGTATATTTCTAAAAAGGAAAAGAGCAGTATGGTAGATAATACAAAGAATGTAGAGTCAAAAGTCAATCCATACTTGACTATATAATATTCAGTTCTTTTCTTCTTCTTATTATTATGTTTATAGTAAGCAGATATTATTTCCATTCCTTGAGCATGCAAAAGTCTGCCTAGGAATGTGCTAAATCAAAGGAAAAAATCTAGCTTTGAATTCAAAATTGCTCTGGAATGCCATTCATAGACTAAGAAGATCTAACTACCCAAAGTGTGGCTAAAAACAGATGAATCAGAGGTTGGGGAGATCTGGTGTCTCCGCTAATCTGAAAAATAGAGCAAGGAAAAGCATTAAGTCACAGGAAGCCTTTCTAACTGAAGTATTCAAGTTCAGAATGTCATCTTTTCTTTTCATTTAATTCTCAAAGTAGCAACCACTCTGAATCTTTTCTTTCTCTTTTCTCTATCAATAGGAAAGGCAGCAGCAGGTTCCCTCCTTTAGGAAAATTGATTAAGAGGCCCCTGGATGTGAGCTAGTCTCCAGCTGCCTGGAGCTTACATTCTGTGTTGTATTTAAACAGCTAAGACCTCATTCTAAGTTCGTTCGAAATGGTTGTTTTAAATGATGAACAACTGGTCGGGCGTGGTGGCTCAAGCCTGTAATCCTAGCACTCTGGGAGGCTGAGGCAGGCAGATCGTTTGAGCTCAGGAGTTTGAGACCAGCCTGAGCAAGAGCGAGACTCCGTCTCTACCAAAAAATCAGAAGAAATTAGCTGGACAACTTAAAATATATAGAAAAAATTAGCCGGGCATAGTGGAGCATGCCTGTAGTCCCAGCTACTCGGGAGGCTGAGGCAGGAGGATTGCCTGAGCCCAGGAGTTTGAGGTTGTTGTGAGCTAGGCTGACACCACGGCACTCTAGCCCAGGCAATAGAGCAAGACTCTGTCTCAAAAAAAAAAACAAAAAAAACTAAATGATGAACAAAAGTTCAGTAATTATTTTAAAAGCTGGCTTTAATTGACATTAACAAATAAGACACACTGATTTCTTTATTACCTTTAAGCAACAAAAGTACGACCTGTATTTGTTCAAATGGGGTGGGATTTTCCCCTTAAGAGCACTTCCTAAGTCAGTCACAAGTGGACCGAGCATCCCTAAGGCACTGTGAGGGAGGCGGCCAGCATGACACCCTGCCTGGAGGAGCTCAGTCCTTGCTGAAGAAGGATACACAGAGCCACAGAGGGCAGCCTGCTATGGGATCGAGCAGTGGCAGGACCGACAAGTGGTTCAGAAAGTGCTCTCTAGTGACAGAAACCAGTAGATTCAAAACCCACTGACGCTACTTTTAAATTATGTGCCTTAACTTCTCTAAGCCTCAGCTTCATCCTCTTAGCAGAATTTCTGTAAGAATTACATAAGCATACAAGTTATGCATTCAGTACGCGGTCAGCAAGAGGAAAGGCTCAGAAACACGGTTGCTCATACTGTTACCATGGTTACTTCTATACACAGAGTACTGTGGGAGGATAAAGGAAAGGGGTGGTCATTCTTCGGAGCATCATCTCACTGGGGAAATTCTGGCACGCTGGGCTGGACAACTCTTCCTTGTACAGGGCTGCTTCGACATTTAGCATCCTCACCCTAAGGCAGCCAAAGTTCAGTAGCCACCATCATTATGATAACCAAAACAGGCACCCACACATTTCCAAACTCGCCCTGAAGGCGGTTACTCTGCCTGTTGAGAAGCGCTGTTTTGGAGGGGTCTTCTCTATGAACAAACACTTTAGTTATCTTAATAAAGAATAAGAATACCTTCCTGCCTTTGAGAGTATCCAAGGATCAGATACACTGGGCCTGGTAGCAGGGAGAACAGGAAAGGAATGTTCGATACAGTTTGAAAGAAGAAACCTTTCCTGATGAAGCTGAGTATCAAAATTCCCAAGGCCACCATTCAGGGCTTACTTCAAAGGGTGGAGCTACAGGGAAGGAATTTTGCCATGAAGCTACTTCTTTAGCCAGGCCCACTGCTCATGGAGTTGAACTAGAACACAAACATACAAATTTAGACGATAACTTTATAGGGGATTTTTAAAAATCTTAATTTCTTTTTTTCCTCAATATACTAGACACGGGTCCACTTCATCCCATTTCTACAAAAGTAAAAACTAAAATCATAAACAAAAAGGTAACAATAACAGAACAAGCCCAAAGAAACTGACATAGAATCTGTGCTGAGAAAAGTTCTACCTCAGTATTACCTAAAAAATCCACATCCCTCTCTAATAAAGTGTTCCAGGCTGAACACCGCTTTTATGTTGTCGTAGTTCTCAAGGAGCCAGCAGGTAGATCTTCTTTTACTCCTGAATTTCTTGTCCAGAACTTGACAGCATTTTAGAGATATCAAAAAAGATAAGAGGCATTCGACCTTCATTAGTACTGAGAGGTAGGGAGAAGGCAAGTTTTGTTACCCCTGTTTTACACCTGGGATATCTGAGGCACTGAGCGATGAGAAGGCAGGCTCATTGGTGGAAGCTGCTGCAAATAAAATCCAGATCTGTTTCCTTGGCACTTTGGTCCCCGTTCCCAAAATCACAGACTGGCGTCACTGAAATGGCTGAAGTGTCCTGCTGAGGAATCCCCCAAGACCAAAGCTCCCTGGGCTCTAGCTCTTTCCAGTCTTTCTCTAATCTGAGCCCTAACCTGGATCTGCTGAGTTGAATACACTGTCAACTGCAGCAGAAAGAATCTGTTTAGAAGGACACAAATGTATATATTTTATATTTATATATTCTGATACCTTTTTACCATTTCTTCCTGGAGATGCTCTTTATCTCCTGGAAATGATTATATTAAATGGATGTGGGGCTAAAGTTAGACCAAACCTTCCAGTCAGGATGGGCTTCTTTGAATCCTTAGGTAAAGCAAAGGTGAAACTCTGCATTAGGCTCACGAACATCAGGAATAATTCCATCTTGGCCAGCTGTTCTCCCATACACACCCGCTTCCCTAAAAATGAGGTCAGAAAAAAATTAAGGAATTATACTACCATCCCTTTTTCTATTTCAAAAAGTACAAATTTATATGGAACATCTAAATTGCGTATTTTAAATGCAGATACAGAATTTAAAAATAAAATTGCCACCTATACCACATAGCCTCCACGGCATATGCTGACCAGACTTTTTACATACTAAGTTCACATTTTAATTCCTACTCATAGGAGCCTGGCCTCCTCCGAGACAGGAACTTGAGACAGGTCAATGTGGCAGCTCCCCTGTCTCTTCCATGCCTAGTTATCTTTCTCCTTAACCTGGAAGACTGGGGCGGGGGTAGTCAGATAAGAATCTCTAGAGTCTTCCTTTTTCCATAGAAAGAATCCCATGGTCCTAATCGAGGAACCTAAAAGAGGAGCTATTGAGATCAGAGGACCCACTCTCTTACCCACCAGACCAGCAGGTCAGAAGTTGCTCTTAACTCCAACAGTCCCCTAGGACCCAAACAATCACCTGGGCAGCTTGGTGACTAGAAAGGAAGATTTCTAGTCATATTTAAAGATTTAAAACCAACTGTTTCCATTTTATTTTTAAAATCTAAAATGAACTTAGTGGATATGCATTATCTAAATTATTTATCTCTTCTCTTACATCAGCTTGCCAAGAAATAGTTTAAAAACAACACGAAATAACATTCTTTTAGTTCTACTTCTTTTTTAAATTATGCCATTAAAAAAATAAAAGTGTAACTGACCTATCCCAAAAGGAATAAAGGTTTCTTTTTTAATAAGTTGTCCTTGGTCATCCAGAAATCGATGAGGGCAGAAATCCTCTGGTTTGTCCCAAATGGCTGGGTCTCTGTGTATCCACCACAAGTTGGGTAGGATCAAAGTGCCTTTAGGAATGGTATACCCTTGGAGCACTAAGACAGACAAACACACACAAACCACAGTATCATTCACCAGGCTTTCACTAATAGTTTTCCCTAAACATCACTATCTAAAAAATGTAGTTATATACCTAGCATCTTAATGGGCTGAGACTAAACTTTGAGGTGCTTGAGGTAGGATCTTATCAGCTGGCACCCTCCACTCAACCCCCTCCCAGGATCCAGCCTGAGACGGGGCCCGGGAGGTGCTTCAATGGATGTTGAATTAGTGAATGAAATCAAACCATAAAGACATTACAATTGAAACACTAAAACTGAAATAATAGAGCATTCCAAGTAAACTTTCCCTAAGAATTACAAGTTCCTGATATTTTTGTAAAACTTAACAGTCTATAGTCATTTATGTCCATATAACAATATGATGAGGAAGGTAAACTAAGACAAAGGGATGTACACAGAAGTCACCTCTGGCTTTTACCAAGTGACAAGTTCAATATCCACTCTCTCTAAACAATGCCCAAAAGACACTGTACACAGAGTGCATCTAATCTGCACCAAAAAAACTGTTACGCGATGGAGTGTCATTTACAAGCAACTGTCTCCTGTAACTGTCTTATCAGCATAAGTAGATCCAGCCCATTATATTATGGGCTGTCTCCAGAAGACGTGAATTCCTTGTTCATAGGGATATTTAAAGACAGTCTGGCCATGCCCAAATAATGTACCTGTTTCCCTGTAGGTGAGAGGTTGAAACAGGTGACCCTAGAATCAGATGGGCTCTTCTAATTCTTTAATATTTATGCTATGACTGTAGAATTTTAAAAATTTAAGATAATTTCCAACTGAAGTCCTTAAGTCCACATTTAGACTTGCTCTTCCTACCTCCATGAAAAGGACTGAGAAGTGCCTTTGTCAATTCTAGAGTTTTCTTCTGCCAGCATGGCTGATTTAAACTGCCGCATTATTTGTTTTGCCGGTATCAGCACATGTGCTGTGGAGGCCAGAGAGCTGCTAATGAACCACGCAGCGCTGGAATGCCAGCACAGCAGACAGCTGTGGGCCGAAACACGCCCTGGACATTTCTTTACCACCAACACAAAGCTAAATGCACTGAAGGATCGAGCTAGGCAATGGTCACCTCGGCACCGCCAGATCAGGCACCGTGCTTCCTCAAGGCCGTTCAGGGAGGAAGACCCTGGACTTGCCTGTTTTCTCCGAGGTCCTGTGAGGAATGGCAAGCGGCACCACCACACTCAGCCTCTGCACCTCCATGATGGTGGCTTCGGTGTAGGGCATCTGGGCCTTGTCTGTGAGCGAAGGGGCTCGGTTGGGACCAATGACCCTTTCAATTTCTTCATGAACCTTTTCTGTACAAAAAGGAAAGAATCAACCAGAAGATAAGCCCAGGAGAGAGCTGCGCCTGCCCTCCCGTGCATGCTTCCCAGCGCCACCTACACACAGCTGGTAAGTGGGCAGCACGGCCTGATTCTGCCTCGGGGAAGTGGAACCCTGGTCAGACCATCCACGTGGAGACAGCTGCCCCAGGGAGACCAGACCACCCTGTGACTCTGAAGGAGGAGAGCAGAATACTCTGGATTCAGGAGCACCCTCAGTAATAGTCTCGTATGAGCATGGACTGACTCCCTAAGCTGACTGTGACAACGTGTGACAGTTCAGGATGGCCCTCAATTATCCCCACTGTTGGGGTTCATATCCTTGTGCAGTCCCCTCCCGCTTCGTTCCAAGTTGGTCTGTGTGACCAACAGAATAAGGCAGAAGTAAAGCATGTCACTTCAAGTGAGGTTAGGTTATAAAACATCCTCATCTTTGCCACTCACTCTCTCTTAGGTCACTTGCTTTATGGAAAGGTCAGAGCGGTAAGGAACTGAGGCCTGTGGCCAATGGTCATGTGGACAGCCATCTCAGAAATGGATCCTTCAGTCCCTGTCAAATCTATGGAGACAGCAGCCCTGCCAACATACTGACAACAACTTCATGAGAAACCCTACACTGGAACCATCCAGGTTAAACCACTCCTGGACTCCTGATCTTCAAAAACTATGTGAGATAATAAATGGTGGTTGTTTTAAGCTGCTAAATGTTGGGATAATTTGTTACTCAGCAATAGTTGACTAATACAGGTAGGCAGAATAATGGCCCCTCCAAGATGTTCCACCCTTAATCCCCTGTAAGGTGTAAATACGATACCTTACATTGCAAAGGGGACTATGCTGGTGTGATTAAATGAAGGACCTAGAGAAAGAGAGATTATCTAGCTGTGCCCATCTAAGTTCATGGGCTTTAACATCAGAGAACATCACCCACTTGCGCTTAGCATCAGAGAGATGTAACTACAGAAGAATGGTCAGAGAGATGCACCATTGCTCACTTCGAAGATGGAGGAAGGGGGCCATGAGCCAAGGAAGCTTGAAACAGCAGGGAAATGGACTCTCCTTTACAGCCTCCAGAAAGGAACGCAGCCCTGCCAACATCTTGACTTTTAGCCCAGTGAGACACTTATCAGACTTCTAATGTGTACGACTATAAGATAACAAATTTGTGCTATTTTAAGCCATTACATCTGTGGTAATTTGTTATATCAGCAAAGAAACTATCACTCCATCCTTCCCTGTATTCTTCCACTGTGAACTGAGGTTCACTGCCTATTTGGTGCTAACGTGGTGGAACCAGCTGTGACCTTATGAAGGTCACACAACTTCTCTGGGTCTCTGTTTTCCATTTTCAAAACAAGATGAATGGGTTCAGATGAGCATTATGATTCCCTTCAGCTCTAGAATATTCTTCTCTAAAGGTCTTTCAGCATCACAGATTTCACAGAATCAGACTGTAGAGATGAAAGCAGGAATAAGCACATTACGATATTAATCCTGCTGTCTAGAAACCTGGGGTTTCACTGTTAATACCCTACCAACTCCTTATGAGATGCAAGTATTTATTTTGTTTTCCAGCCTGAAGACACTGCTTAGTGCTAGGAGCCACCAGATCACTGAGGTTATTAATCCTGATTTAAATAACCTTGTTTTGCCATGAATACAGGAAACATATTAACTACCTTGTACACTGGGGTTCAGTGACATATACAGGAGGCACCAAAGCAAAGAGTTAGTTGTGGTATCAGTCCCAGCAATGAAGAGATCTCCAATGATATAAAATAAGTATTCTTCGTTAAAACTGCTGTTGCTATTGTTTTTCCTCTCTTCTTCCATGTGGAGAAGGTACATGTCTATGAAGTCCTGAGGGTTCTCTCCATTCAGAGATTCTTGATGGTCTTTGATGATTTTCTTAAGGAAATGGGTTATGTCCTTTTCAATTTGTCTTAATTCCTTAAATGGTCCAAAGGGAAGGTAATAAAGCCAGGAGCATATGTTGACCAGGAGGAGCTGGCTGTTCATGCAGATTTCTAACCCTCGTGACATAAAACCAAGCAGTTTCTTAAACTCACTGTTGGCATAATCAAAGCGCTGGCCAAAGCACAGGGAGCAGATGATGTTAGAGACGGCATTGCTGACAATGAGAGAAGGACAGAAGGGCTCTTCTCCATGCTTCTGCATTTCCTCTTTCACATATTTGAACTCCTCAATAATCTTGGGCTCCAAGCTAAGCTTTCCCAACCCAAAATGACGAAGAGTTGAATGAGAGAACTTCCTCTGTTGTCTCCACACTTGTCCATAATGTGCAAACACAACCCCTGCAAAGGGACACCAGGAAAGGAAGGTGAGAGAGAGAACATCCCAGATACTACCTAACAGGACCTACCATGAAATGGATTCTGTATTTGCCAAGTCTCTTATATAAAGTTCATACACAGATAAAGACCACTAGTCAAGAAGAAGGATTAGCAAAATTTAGTTATCAAGAAAATATGTTTCTAATAACATAAATCATATCCAATTAAATTAGGAGAATTTACTATAAAGTTTATTATTATGGATACTAATGCCTAGTGAAATGAAAAGCCCTGGGTTTCCAAAGTTAACGGGCTTTTCAAAGTCATTTATTTCATAAGAGTGAATCCAGGCTCAGAAGAAACTTCAGGCTAGACACACCCATATTCTAAATGCTGACATTCTGAACCAAAGTATAGTAACAGACTGACATGAGGGCAGAGACCATACCTGATGGTGCTCACCATTAAAATCCCAGCTTCTGGCATAGTGCTAGTACACAGGATGAGGTTGTTAAATATTACCTGACTAAATAAACAGCCTAACTGGATTAGAATCACTGGCCATCAAAGTTTGGAATCTAATTACTGGCAGGTAATCTAAAATGTCTGCTGTTGGCAACAGCCCTGACTGAAAAACATCTGAACTCATTAAAGTCATTCACAATACGTCTTAATTAATTCTCTCTTCTACATCTCACATCTACATCATCAAAGCCAACAAAACTGCTCCTCGATGTTGCATCAAATTGTTCTCAAATATTCCTTGTTTCCTGTCACCTATTTCACCATCCTGTTTTTCACGATGTGCTTTCTCATTTCAGGCAGTTCTTCTTCTTTCCCACATCGTTTCTGAATTCTTACAATGTGCCAGGCACTGGGGTGCAGTGGATACAGCTGCAGATGAAACAAAGACCTTGTTCATGTTAAGGGCCATGGAAATAACGTGCTGTCTCGCTTCTGTTAGGACGCTTAAGCATAGAATAAAGCGGGGAGGGGGAGGAAGGTACATTCACATGGCTGTCAATAAGATAAAATGACGGCTAGAACAGACAGCCGAGACGCCCTGGAGCACTGAAACGCTCAAGGGTCCCTTATGTACCCAAATAACAGGGAGTGAAACGTACTCTGGCCTAGACAATAAGATGAATAGGATGTAAAATATATTCTTGTCTAAGATTAATGTTGCCTTTAGCTTCTGTAGCCCTGCTTGCTCAACCAGATAACTTTCCCAGATGTGGTTTTTGCCTTTAAAAGACCCTGCTTCTTTTGGCTCGGGGCCACTCTCTGTAACTGCCTAAAGTGATGCAGAGGGTGGTCACTAGGCCCAGCTATTAAAGACTCATAATTCTCATAATTTGGCTCAGTCTTGGTGGTCTGTCTCGCACTCTGCACCATAACAGTTCAGTGGTTAGGTGTTCTCACACTCTTTAATACCTCTGTAAGAATGTCTTTCAATATAAACATCCATGTGGTCAAGCATGGATCACACAATTTATCAGTTCCATTTTCCTCCTTGGAATCCTCCAAGTGTCTGCTCAAATCTGCAGTGGTTACTTTTTTGGCCTTCTATTCTGGTACTTTGACTTCTATTTGTCAGCATTTAGGAATTTCCTTAGACTATTCTGTGTTGGAAGCCATTTCCTGGATTCTTTGTCTTTCTCTTCCTTGTTTTATTTAGTCCTTCATTTTGCTGAAGCATATCCTCTAGTAGTTTCTGAGAAAGGATGCATGGGAGGCAAATTTCTATTTCGCATGTCTGAAAATGTATTTATTCTACTATTGGACTTCCTCATAATTTTGAAGACATTTCTAAGAGTGGATTGATGAGTTACAAAATATGTACATCTTCAACATGATTAGACATTGACAAATTACTCTCCAAAGTTGACAGTACAACAAAAATGTAACCACTAGAAGCATATAAATGTTCTTATTTGTTCCAAATAGTTGCCGTCACTTGGTACTTGTCAATGTTTTTATTTTTTGCCAATCAGAAGAGTGAAATGTATCTCATCTAATTTTTATTTGCATTTCTCTGATTCTTACCATGGGTCAGAACAGCTTTTCATCTGGTTATTGCCCAGGTTTCGTATTCTGTAATTTATACTTATGTACTATATAATTTTCTGTTTCTTACATATTCTAGATACATAGATTTCTTTTCTTATCATGTGAATTGTTTTTTCACTTTTTAAATGGTACTATAAATTTTTTATTTTATTTTATTTTATTTTTATTTTTATTTTTTTGAGACAGAGTCTTGCTCTGTTGCCTGGGCTAGAACGAGTGCCGTGGTGTCAGCCTAGCTCACAGCAACCTCAAACTCCTGGGCTCAAGCGATCCTCCTGCCTCAGCCTCCCGAGTAGCTGGGACTACAGGCATGCGCCACCATGCCCGGCTAATTTTTTTTTGTATATATTTTTAGCTGGCCAATTAATTTCTTTCTATTTTTAGTAGAGCTGGGGTCTCACTCTTGCTCAGGCTGGTTTTGGACTCCTGACCTTGAGCGATCCACCCACCTCGGCCTCCTAGAGTGCTAGGATTACAGGCGTGAGCCACCACGCCTGGCCCTGATAAATTTTAAATACAAAGATAGTTGGATTTATCAATCTTTTTCTTTATGATTTGTGCTGCATGTCTTATTTTAGAAATCTCTTCCTACCATGAGTTCATAAACACATTCTCTATTTTCTTGTGAAATTTTAAAATTTTGCTTTTTCTATAATCTACCAGGAATTTATATTTTTGTTAGGTATTTCTACCTCTAGTGAGGTAGGAATCCAAATACTTTTTCCCCATTTAGATAACGTATTGTTCAAGCATGATTTATCAAATGGCATCTCCCTCACCCCTGCCATCTATAATACTGCCTATAACATGCTTTCTATACCCAGGTGGGCCAGTTTATAGTCTTCTAGTTTGCTATATTGGTCTGCTTGTTTATCACTGTACTTAAAATACACTGCTTTAATTACTGTTGCCTCGTAAGAACATATAAATACACTTTATGATGTCTTAATATCTAACAGGGAAGTCCCCCTCCTCCTCAAAACCTTGTACTTTTTTTTTTTTTTTGAGACAGAGTCTCACTCTCTTGCCTGGGCTAGAGTGCCGTGGCATCAGCCTAGCTCACAGCAACCTCAAACTCCGGGGCTCAAGCAATCCTTCTGCCTCAGCCTCCCACGTAGCTGGGATTACAGGAGTGAGCCACCATGCCCAGCTAATTTTTTCTATATATTTTTAGTTGGCCAATTAACTTCTTTCTATTTTTAGTAGAGATGGGGTCTCACTCTTGCTCAGGCTGGTTTTGAACTCCTGACCTTGAGCAATCCACCCACCTCGGCCTCCCAGAGTGCTAGGATTACAAGCGTGAGCCACCGCGCCCGGCCAAAACCTTGTTCTTTTCAAAACTGTTTTTGGCTATTGTTGGCTCTTTACTCTTTTGTAAAAACTTTCAAATCAGCTTGTCAAACCCTATTTTAAAAAAGCCTTTGGGATTTTGATTGAAATTGTATTTAATTTCTAGATTAATTTCAAAATTGCCTTCACAATAATTAGACCTATTTATAATCCAAGAATAAATCTAAACCTGGTAATGATGTTTCTAAGCTTTTTCAAAAGAATTGGTAGATGTGGTTTCCTATTGTTTTTTAAAAATGTATATTCATCAGTGACAATGGCTTATAAGTTTCCTGTCTTATGCTGTACTTGCTTGGTTATACCAGCCTCCTAAAATGAGCCAGGATGTATTCTCTCTCTGAAAGCATTTGTCTAAAATTGAGATAACGTGTTCCTCTTTTCCTCAAGTTTATTCTGTTGTTCTTTCTCTAATATACAAAGTTGGCCATCTGACTCATTTTCAGACTTTTATCTTTTTTTTTTTATTTCAGCATATTATGGGGATACAAATGTTAAGGTTACGTATATTGCCCTTGCCCCCCGCCTCGAGTCAGAGCTTCAAGTGTGACTATCCCCCAGATGGTGCGCATTGCACTCATTATGTACATACCCATCCCCTCCTCCCCTCTCCCGTCTGCCCGACACCTAGTAAATGTTGTTCCTATATGTCCACTTAGGTGTTGATCAGTGAAACCAATTTGCTGGTGAGTACATGTGGTGCTTGTTTCTCCATTCTTGGGATACTTAACTTAGTAGAACGGGTTTCAGCTCTATCCAGGAAAATACAAGAGGTGCTATATCATCATTGTTTCTTATAGCTGAATAGTACTCCATGGTATACATATACCACATTTTATTAATCCACTCGTGTATTGATGGGCACTTGGATTGTTTCCACAACTTTGCAATTGTGAATTGTGCTGCTATAAACATTTGAGTGCAGGTGTCTTTTTTATAGAGTGTCTTTTGTTCTTTTGGGTAGATGCCCAGTAGTGGGATTGCTGGATCCAATGGTAGATCTACTTGTATCGCTTTAAGGTATCTTCATATTGCTTTCCACAGGGGTTGCACTAGTTTGCAGTCCCACCAGCAACATAGGAGTGTTCCTATCTCTCTGCATCCATGCCAACATTTGTTGTTTTGGGTCTTTTTAATAAAGTCTCCATTCTCACTGGAGATAAGTGATATCTCGTTGTGGTTTTGAATTGCATTTCTCTGATGATTAGAGATGTGGAGCATTTTTTCATATGTTTGTTAGCCATTGTTCTGTCTTCTTTTGGAAAGTTTCTGATCACGTCTTTTGCCCACTTTTTGATAGGGTTGTTTGATTTTTCCTTACTGATTTTCCTGAATTCTAAACAGATTCTAGTTATCAACCCTTTATTAGATGTGTACCTTGTGAAAATTTTCTCCCATTCTGCAGGTTGTTTGTTTGCTCTTGTGACAGTTTCTTTGGCTATGTAGAAGCTTTTTAATTTGAGCAGGTCCCATTTATTTATTTTTGTTGATGCTGTGATTGCCCTTGGGGTCCTCTTCATAAATTCTTTGCCTAGGCCAATGTCTAGAAGAGTATTTCCAACGTTTTCCTCCAGAATTCTAATAGTTTCACACCTAA
>CAUYRT010050025.1:0-21563 GCA_963574885.1 Lepilemur ruficaudatus
AACTAAAATACATAGAAAAATTTAGCCGGGCATGGTGGCGCATGCCTGTAGTCCCAGCTACTCGGGAGGCTGAGGCAGGAGGATTGCTTGAGCCCAGGAGTTTGAGGTTGCTGTGAGCTAGGCTGATGCCATGGCACTCTAGCCTAGGCTACACAGTGAGACTCTGTCTCAAAAAAAAAAAAAAAAAGACAAAAGAAACACTGAGGAACTGTTACAGTCTGGAGATTAAGGAGTAATGACAACTAAATGCAATGAGATCCTACATTGAATCGTGCACCCAGAAAAGAACATTAGTATGAACTGGCCAAATTTGACATAGGTCTTTGCAATAGTTAATAGTACTGTGTTAATGTTAACATCTTGGTTTTGATCATGGTACTAAGGTTATGAAAGATGTTAACAATTGGGGATGTTTAGTAAAGTGTATAAGAGACCTTTTTGTACTATTTTTGCAATAGTTTTATAAACTTCAAATGATATCCAAATAAAAAATAAACATAAACCTATCATAGCCTGAGCGCATAACCCTTTCCCTATGGCTCCTTTTCTCCCTCAAGGATTGACTTTATTTTATTTTATTTTTTTGAGACAGAGTCTCACTCTTTTGCCCGGCCTAGAGTGCCATGGCATCAGCCTAGCTCACAGCAACCTCAAACTCCTGGGCTCAAGCGATCCTCCTGCCTCAGCCTCCCAAGTAGCTGGGACTACAGGCATGTGCCACCATGCCCAGCTAATTTTTTCTATATATTTTAGTTGGCCAATTAATTTCTTTCTATTTTTGGTAGAGACCGGGTCTCGCTCTTGCTCAGGCTGGTCTCGAACTCCTGACCTTGAGCAGTCCTCCCGCCTCAGCCTCCTGGAGTGCTAGGATTACAGGCATGAGCCACCGAGCCCGGGCTTCTGTCCTCTTTTTTTAAAAAAAAAATTGTTGTTTTGTTGATTTCGATCTCTTGTGCTGGAGGCTTCCCCAGGCATCCGGCTGTGAAAAGCTGCCCGGGGAGCTCTGCCCACACAGGTGGGGCCCCTCCCTGGGGGCTTCTCTGATTGCTTGTGGAGCAGGACCTGTTGTTGGAGGATCCCACAAGTCAGCATCTGGAGTCTTTTCAGTGGAGCTTTTGTTTTCATAGGAGCCGGGGGAATAAACTTGGCTTTTGGCCTTGGGGCTGGAGGATATGGGAGGCCAGGCCCTGGGTCCTGCTTTCTGTCTCATACTCCACGGCTGAGAAATCCTGAGCTTCCACGGTGTTGATAACCTGGAGGTTTCCCTCCTTCTTCCCGAGCTGCCCCGGGTAGCGGGGAGGGTCGGGGGCCCCATCCTCCAGGCCCTGTGCCGGCCACCCCCGCTTCCTCCTTCCTTCGCCGCTGCAGGGCCGGGCGTCTGTGGCGGTCTCGGACTGCCCATCCTCCACCTTGGCAGCCTCCCGCTAGACCTTGAGGTGTCACTTGGTGACCTGCTGAGTCAGTGGCCACTGCCCTGCCCTTTTCCTTTTCCCCACACTTTGATGTCTCACCTCGGCTGTGACGCCGTTCTCGCAGAATGTATTTTTGGTAATAGTTGTTGAGATACAGTTCACATACCACGCAGTTCACCCATTTAGAGAATGCGGTTTGGCGGTTTTGGTATGTTCACAGAGTTATGCAACTGCAGTCAATTTTAGGACATTTTCCTCACCTCAGGAAGAAACTGAACCCTTGAGCCACAGCTCCCCAGCTCCGAGCAGCTTCCGGTCTACTCTCTGTCTCTCTCTATTTGCCTATTTATATCATTTTAAAAATACTTTTAATGCCATCTTTTAGGATTTCAGGAGGGAAGAGAAAGAAACTCATGGATTTACTCAGTGCGGTCTCGTGGGTCGTTCTTGCCATGTATGAAAATGCAAAGAATATTCTGCCCCTTTCCCTATTTCTGCCATTGGAGTGTTGACGGATGTACCCCTGAGAGATGGGAGTTCTCCTCTGTATCTCGTTCTTCCTTTTCCTTCTCAGTCCTCTGTTTAACGCTTTGCTTGACCTGAAATTCTGCTCCTTTGCAGCGGGAGTTGCTAAGCCCAAATCAGTGGCCTTCGGGTCTCCTCTTGGCTCGTAGCAGCTTCGCGTGACTGAGGAGCTGAGCAGAGGAGTTGACCTGGGGCCACACGGTGACTTTGGGACCTCGGGCGTCTTCTAGGCTGAAGCGGCGGAGGCCGCGTGCTGCATGGAAGCAGATAGGACGTCCCGTCACCTCGCAGATCTTCTGTCAGGCATCTGCCGTTTCACCAGCTCCTGCTCTGTGTAGAGCGCTGCTCTGGGTGTTTTTACAAAGTGGAGTCTCCCGCTTCGTCTGAACCAGTGAGGGGGAGAAGGCAGACACGGACGGCAGCACCTGCTGCTGGGGACGCCTGAGCGGGCGTCGGCCTCTCCTCGCTGGGCCTGCTCACGGGAACATTGCCCCGTCCCTTCCTGACCGCTGGGGATTTGGGGTTGGCCCCACATCTCACCTTGGCTCTCAGAGCGCCCGGCTAGTGCCTGGCCACTGAGGACCCCCCTGGTGCCATCTCTGAGGCTGCCTCCCTTCAGGGGACCGGGGGTGGAGACCTCTGCAGCGTGGTGAGGGCTTCTTAGCCCACCGTCGCTCTGTCTTCTCTCTAGGCTCAGTCTCTCGCTTGCTGATTTTCTCCGGCCTCCCGTGGTGTTCTAGGATGTGGGTGCTGCTGCTCTGGATTGGGGTTCCTCGCCAGGCAGATGATGGCAAGGGCCTCGTAGCAAGGGCTCTTACCCACCCATGTCACGTTGTGGCTGCTTACCCTGGTGTTCTGCTCTCTGTGGGCCTGGTCTGTGTGCCGGCCCTGGGCTGCTGTGTCGTCAGGGGGACCGTGGGGTGGAGGTGTGGGTTGGGCAGGGCACCATCGAGGTTACAGCCTGTCTTTGGTTAGCGCTTGGCTGGGAAGACAAGTCAAGAGAAGGGGTCACGAGAGAGTCAGAGAAACACTAAGATATTTTGCTGTGTGAATTAATGAAATTTTGTTGCTCTTTAAGAGAAAACTGCATTGTTTTCCATTTATGAACTCCAGGTAACCCTGCTAATGGCTGATGACGCCTAGAGTAGGACTGGAGACATGTGTACATTAGGAGAAAGGCCGTACATTTTGAAATGAAATGAAATCTAAGGAGCCACTGAGTGCCCCACTCTGGAAAGTACCAGGAATCCTCCACCTCCTCCTTTTCCTCTGATCAAACCATCATCACCACAAAACTTCTTCACTCGTCTCAAAAACGTGAATTCAGCTTTCTTCCCCCTCCTTTTGTTTTATTATTAGAACAGAGAGAGAGGGGAAGACAACAGCCTGTGATGTGGCTATTAGTATTCGTTCCCTTTGTGAAGATGGGGAGATTGAGGCTGTTGGCTGGTGAGGTTAGTGTTGGGGGCGTGTGAGGTCGGAGGCAGCGTGATGGGGGCGGAGAGCTGGGCCCGCCAGGCACGCCCACACTGCAGCACTGCATCGGGCGGGGGCAGATCCTGCAGGGACTCCTGGGCGAGGCCAAGGAGTGTGGACTTAATTTGGAAGGTGATTCAAGGATTTTAAGTAGCGGGAGTGATAGGTATATTTTAGAAATATATCCTTAGATTAATTGGAAATTCTGAATGAGAGAATAGAAAAATGGAGAACAGGGTATTTTGTCTAGGTGGAAGATGAGATAGTCCAAACTAGAGGAGTTACAGGGATTAGAAGAAAGAGGATGCATGTGAAATACAGCACCACGGAAAGCAGCAGGGCTTGGCGAGAGAGAAGAATTGAAGATGAGAGCCCGGTGTGGTGTGGGGCGTGCCTGTAGTCCCAGCTACTCCGGAGGCTGAGGCAGGAGGATCCCTTGAGCCCAGGGGTGTGAGGTTGCAGCGAACTATGATGATGCCACTGCACTCTACCCAGGGTGACAGAGCAAGACCCTGTCTCAAAAAAACCCCAAAAAACAAAAAAAATCAAAACGGGTTTTTGTAACATTTTTGGCCTACATTGGGAATACTTCAACTAATTGTTTTTTTTATTCCTCTGCAAGGCCTCACTTAGTAATAATTGATTGTACTTTTGCTTTTATTATTTATTTCTCTCTCTCTCTCTCTATATATATATGTGTGTGTATATATATATATATATATATTTTTTTTTTTTTTTTTTTTGGAGACAGAGTCTTGCTCTGTCACCCTGGGTAGAGTGCAGTGGTGTCATCATAGCTCACAGCAACCTCAAGCTCCTGAGCTCAAGCAATTCTCCTGCCTCAGCCTCCCAGATAGCTGGGACTACAGGCATGTGCCACTGCACCCAGCTAATTTTTCTATTTTTAGGAGAGGCAGCGGTCTCGCTCTTGCTGAGGCTGATCTCAAACTCCTGAGCTCAAGTGATCCTCCTGCCTTGGCCTCCCAGAATGCTAGGATTATAGGCATATGAGCCATTGCACCTGGCATATTTTATATATTCTTCATATAAAAATTAAATGTAAATGGTTAAGATGGTAAATTTTATGTTGTGTGGGCCATTCATATAATTACATTGGCTTTGTGATATATGTGGACTTTAGTATCTGATTGAGAAATTATACTGCATATAATTGATTTAAAGGGAAGTAATAGTTCCCATTTATGGCTGTTAGTTTTTGGAATCGCAAAACCCAGTTATTCTGCTATTGTGAAATGAAGGGCTGGCCTTATTAGTGGATAACTGATGGATGGAGGAGAGAGGCAAACGGTTCTCTTTTCTTTGTGTGACTTGTATAACCAGATCTTCAGGAGGGACCTGTTTTTTTTCTATAGGCTGTTATTTTTTATGTTAAATTGTCAGTGGCCCAATTGTCATGTTGCCTCCCGTTGGCCAAAAAGATAAACCAAATAAATAATTTATCATCTCTGGCCACAGACCAGGGCTGGCTGTGATCACAGAAGATCATCTCAACCATTCTGTGCTCAGAAAGCACGGAGAATGCAAACTTTTGAAAAGTTTCTGTTACCCTGTGGTGTAAATGTTGCAAAGTCCTTTAGATGAGTCAGTGACCAACCTTGAGGCAGCTTATTGGTAAGAAGATGAAATGGAAAGTTAATCTTTACGTATACAGAGCTGTTGAACATTTTAGGAATGACTTCTTATTCATCAATGTATTGCCCTCTGCCAATGTTCTTTGGGAGTAAAAGGATTGCAGTATACAACTTCTGCTCATTCCAGCTTTCCTCTGTACTTTCACGCTCCCTGGTTCTCTTAACTGTTCATTATTTCTCTCTTTTCAAAAAAATTAACCGAAGTCTATGTTTTATTTAGTTTTCCAGGAGCCCATCTAGGATAGCACATTCCATGTAGTTGTCATGTCTCCTTAGACTTGACTTGGCTGTGACAGTTTCTCAGACTTTCCCTGTTTTTAGGGACCTTTGACAGTTTGAGGAGGATGGGGCAGGGATTTTGTAGAAGTCCCGCCACAGACATTTGTCTGATGTTTCTCTTGTGGTCAGGCTGGGCAGTGTGTTTCTGGGAGGAAGACTGCGCAGGTCGTGTGCCCTTCTCAGCACGTCCAGGGCACATGCTGTCACTGTGACTCATCACAGTGACGTTGGCCTTGATCACCTGGCTGAGGTGGTTCCACAAGTTTTTCCCCTAGAAAGATGCTCTCTTTTCTTCCCTTTCTGTACTGAACTCTTTGGAGAGAAGTCATATAAGGGGTGAGGAGTTGTTTTTCACCTCCATAGTGGTGGGGTATCTACAGCACTTTCCCATTTAGTTATTCAGTCATTTATATCGGTGTGGACCCGTGGGTATTTATTTTTGACTTTGAGCTGTAATCTGGTACTGCCTTATTTATATTGTTGCTCAAATTGCTCCAGCTTTCCATTGGCTTTTGTGTCCCTTTGTGCCACTGGCAATGTGGGCTTTTGTTTTGGGAGCAGGGAGTGTGGAGCATTTTCTTACTTTCTGGTTCTACAAAGATGCTCCAGGCTCATTTGGTGCATTTCTTGCCCTATCCTAGCATCGGGCATTTCTCCAAGAAGTTTCAATGGAGAGTGGTGTTAGAAACAGGGATCTGGGTATAGGACGTCTTCCTCGCTTTTGGTCATTGTGGAGCATCTGTACCTTCTCACCTTCCCTTTCTTCTTTTTCCTATCTATTCTTTCCATAAGATCGCCCAGTTTTGATTCTTACAGCTGTCAGAGTTTTAGAAGACCAGGCAAATGTATTATGACTTGAATGAGGAATTAGCTGCTGCTTTATGTGGTCTGAATTCCAGTATTGATACGATATAGGAATCTGGCTATTAATAAGATTGAATTTGGGTTCATGATATTTTTGGTCTGTGATTTATGTCTTTATTGCATTGTCCAGGAATTTTACAGATTCATGAACCTTCAGGAGATAGTTAAAAACTTATCAAAATTAAATTTTAACAAAGACTCAAAGTTTTATATTTCTGTGTAATTCTTGAGGTTCCTTTGGTAAACTTACTTTCGAGGGTCTTGAGGACCTGGAGCAGGATGGCTCTCGGGTCTTACCTTCTCTGAGCTTCAGTATGCTCTTGTTTAAGTGACAAGAGTGTAGATTGATAAGCTGTTTTGTAGAGCTGCAGAAAGAAGTCAATAGGAAATTCATCATCTTCCTCCATTTATTCATTCATTGATTTCTTTTACAATTAACAAGCAAATCATAGGTGTAAAAGCATAAATTTTCTGATAATATGAAAATTGAAATATAAGGCATCTTTGTTGCCTTTGACATTAGCTGATAAATATTTATAAAGTTGGGGAACAGAATGCCCTAAAAGTAACTCTAATACAAAACTGGTAGCAACAAAAATTTTTGCAGCCTTTTGGGAAATGATTTTGGTATTTGTATTCATTCTGAAAAAAATGACCTACGGTTGGATCAAAGTTTGAGAACTGTTGGCATTCCTCTTTTTGAAGATTAATAATATTCATTAGCAAAATAGAGGCTCCTGCCTGAAAGAAATCTATTTAACTTAGAAAAACTCAGCATTTTCTGTATGTATTTCAGTCTTATCTTTGTGAAAAACCTAATAACATCCTACAGAACTAGTGTCTCTGTTTCATAGATTGTGAAATGCTGCCTGAAGATTAATTTTAGTGTTTTCCTAGGGAAGGTGAAGGTCATTGACAAAACAGAGATAGGACTTGGGGGGGGAACAGGTTGAGAGGGAACCATGAAGGCTTTAGCTTAACACATTGACTGCCATGTGAGTTGTATTTAACTCAGGCTAGTTTTGAGCCCAGGGCCTCATGAAGCAAAACCCTGCAGTTGGTTCATGAAAATCTTACTTGTTAATGTTCTTATTGTTACAATTAATATTTACAGTTTAATTTTCAAAACGTGGATTGTGATGCATATAACTCACAGAAAACAATAAAAAATAACAACTTAGAAAGGATTGTTTTGTTTTAATAAAACGCCAGCGCCCCAGGGAATACATTTTTTTCCCTAGTGTGGCAGTGTGTGTGTTAAGTTTGACATACTGTTGAGAGAGCCAAGTGGAATATCATACCAGTGACTGGAAAGATGGCTTTTGAGGTAGAATTAGGGCTAAATGTAGAAGCATCGAGTTGTCTGAATATACATAATTGTTATGATCATGGAAGTGGCCGAGGTCGGCTTTGAACATGATGGATGACAAAGACTCTGAAGGGACCCACGAAGGGAGAGAAGAAGAAGAGCCACAGAGTCAGGAAAAGCCACGTGGGCTCCAGGCAGTGCCGTGGGGTCCACGAGAGGAAAGAACGACTGGGACATGAAATTCTGCAGGAAGGTCATGGGCAGCAAGATAGACCCAAGGGAACAAAGATTGGGAGGGGACCACTGTTAGAGTGTTCTCTAGCTAACACACACTGGCTCTGTTTCATCTAGTGGCTAGTAGCTCTACTGTGCTCGATGGCAGCCCACACCTTCGTTTGTATCTGTGAGGGAAGGGGCGGTGCTCAGAGCGGCTAAGTGACTGCCTCATGTCACTAGCTAACAGTGAGAATTTCATCTCCAGACTTGTCTTTTATTATATCACATGGCCTGGTTTTTCCTTTTTTAACTTTTAATATATGTTTGTTTATGTATGTGTGTGTATGTGTGTATATGTATGTGTGTATATGTATATGTGTGTCTGTGTGTGTGTATATTTGAGACAGTCTTCCTCTGTCTCCCAGGCTAGAGTGCAGTGGCCCAGTCATATCATACATAGCTCACTGTAGCCTTGAACTCCTGGACTCAAGCCATCCTCCCGCCTTAGTCTCCCAAGTAGCCAGGGTACGTGCCACCGTGACCAGCTAATTTTGTAATTTTTTTGTAGAGACAGGGTCTCGCTATTGTTGCCCAGGCTGGTCTCAAACTCCTGGGCTCAAGCCGTTCTCTGGCCTCAGCCTGCCGAGTAGCTGGATCGTAGGTGTGCACCTGACTCAGCCTGAATTTTAACAGTGGTTTCAGAGAGTGGATTGCCAAGGGGCTGGGGGGTACTAGGAAGGGTAGGATTTGTCCAAGTTGTAAAACCTGAGCAGCAAATGCCACATGCAAGAGGGTCAGAGCACCAAGTGTCCAGGGTAAGGCTGGTGGGGGGGGGGGTGTCCTCTGTGTGGCAGTAGGCAGAGGTGATAGGAGTGACCCAAAAGGTAGAGGGTCGGCCTAGCAAGGCCAGCAGTGGAGATATAGACAAGATTTGAAGAAGGAAGTACGTAGGGAGAGTTCTTACCTGATGACTGTTATCTTTTAACTACAGAAAGACAAAGGCTTGGAGTTGGGAAGAGGGAGAGATTTAGAAACAGCCCCTGTCCCTTGGGAGGATGGGAGTTAAGGCAAAACAAAAAGGGATTGTGGAGCTAGATGACATTGAGGACCTGCTGGAGGGTGAAGAGTGGGGATCACCACAGCCAGGCTCTTGGCAGCTGGGAAGAGCAAAGGGGTTCGCTCTTGCTGTGTTCGTTTCGGCCCATGAGCGCTGGCAACCAGTCAGGGGAGCGATGTGAGAAGCAGGCCGAGCGTCGGAGATTGAGCTTTTGGAAGAGGCTGAGGTTTGTTGTGACATTTGCCCGTGTGGAGAGGACGTCCCCTGAACAGCTCCTGAAGGGCTGGGGGAGGATAGATGGGGGAGGAGGCCTGTTACAAAACTGGGAGCCGGGGGAGTGTGGAGTAACTGCAGGGAGGGCCGAGGCTGGTTTTGTTCCCGTCTCCCCCAAGGTTGTGCCCTGATGAATGGTGTTAGTAAGTGGAGCAGTTTCAGCTTTTTTCCCCTCTGTTGTATTTCAGATTGGGAATATCGTGTGGTAACTGGGGAAGAAAACATATTACCTCGGGCAAAGTATTTGTATATCCGTAATTGATACCATCAGGATTAATGAAACCAGTAAATATATCTGTTCTGGCCAATAGCAACTCTATTTGCTAATTTTTCATTGACTCATGTAGAATTAACAAAGCATGTATTCTGTTTTTTCACCCTGCATACAAGCTGTGTCTTAACCTGGTGAGGGCTGTTTAGAAAATGAAGTTCTTCTGCTCTGAAAGAGCAGTGTGGCCAGGGTCCCTGCCTCTCACCTGCTGACAGCTGAGAAGATCGAAGCGGGGAGGGACCTTGGTGTCCCTTTGTGTCAGATTTCTTCTCTCTGGCTGGAATGTAACCTTTAGACCTGCAAGGTACTCTGTCCTACTGTCCAGACTTACTTAGGGTCTGAGTAGTGTGGAGGATACAGATAAAATGAACGTTTTTCTTTGGCATTTTGTTGCTTACATGGTGGGACTTTCAGGTAGCATGTCATTTTTAAGCGATTCCATAGCTCCTTTTATTATTGCTTATTTTTCCTCAAAACTGTACACACTTAGATATTCCCGGATATATGTATTTGTGTATGTTATTTTTTAAGTATTTGCCAGTTTTGGGGGCCCAGTCTCTCCTTGCCCCTGCTACCCTCTCCAGAACAAAGCAGTGAGCCAGGGATTCTTTTTTTTTTTTTTTTGAGACAGAGTCTCTCTCTGTTGCCCACGCTAGAGTGCCATGGTGTCAGCCTAGCTCACAGCAACCTCAAACTCCTGTGCTCAGGTGATCCTCCTGCCTCAGCCTCCCAAGTAGCTGGGACTACAGGCATGTGCCACCATGCCCGGCTAATTTTTTTTCTATATATATTTTTTTGTTGTTGGCCAATTAATTTCTTTCTAATTTTAGTAGAGACGGGGTCTTGCTCTTGCTCAGGCTGGTTTCCAACTGCTGACCTTGAGTGATCCTCCTGCTTCGGCCTCCCAGAGTGCGAGGATTACAGGTGTGAGCCACCGCTCCTGGCCTAAGCCAGGGATTCTTAATAGCTGTTCCAGAGATGCAGCTGAGCCGATTTTTTAAAAAGACTTGGCCCCAAACCAACCTTTGTCTCCAGGTACTGTAGAAAAAGTGAAGAAGCATGAGGCAGACCTGTGCAACGGAACCGGCTTGGTGTTTCCAGTGGAATTGCAGTGAGAACGTGTTTTTCCTTGATAAGCAATTCTGATTGGAGTGGAAAAGAAGCAAAGGGTCAGGTGGAGAAAGAGAGGACATGAGATTCTCTCTTCTCTTCTCCTCTTCTCTCCTCTCCTCTCCCCTCCCCTCCTTCCTTCCTTCCTTCCCCTTCCCTTCTTTACCCCCCCCTGTGGAGAGCTCTAAAAGTTCTAGAGATGTAGAAGAGACTAGTGCTTGAGGTGGAACTGAGGTTTGCGTGGTGGTGTAATAGGAAAGCTAGAATATGAATGTATATAGCCGAGAGAAACCAATCCCTCTGTGTTTCTTTGCAGATGTATAAAACCAGGGGAGCTAGATTTATTATCTAAGAGAAACAAATTAAATTTGAAACATTGCATTATATTAACATGTTTTAAGAACATTTTATATTTGAAGGAAAGATAAGAAGGATAAAAATGTGTTGAATCTGTTGAATTATTTCTTTAAAAATTCAGTAGAATAAAAAAATCCCAACACACATCATTGGCCAAACAGTGCTGGAGAACAGTGACAGGGCGAGTCCCAGGAGATTGACAGGCCCTCTATTACCGTTGTTTTAAAGGAAGTGCGTATGATACTGTTGGGATGGTCAATGGGCTTTGATTTTTTTTTTTTTAAGTACAACTGTTATGATTTAGAGTTTATTGATTTTCATTAAGGGAAATGCTCATTTTTCCATTTAAGTGGGGGACCTGATGTGTTTTCACTGGGCAGAGGAGGTGGAACTCGGGCTGGATTAGGCATGTATCTTTCCGTTGGGGGATTATTTGAAGGTAGGATTCAATGGTTAGGTTACATCTGCCCTTTTACACTGACATTCTCTAGTTGGAAATTGGGAAACCAACAGTTTTTTATTGCAAAGAAGGAACAGTTTTTTATTAGAAAGTATAAGAAGTACGATTACGGGGTGAATAGGGTTTTCTTACGATTTCCTTTTTACTTGATAACTGTTGACTTCTGCCAACAAAGATGAAATAGATTTCTATAATTTTAAGAGGCCTTGGTAGGAAAGGGAATGTTTTGTCTGTATCTTAGGAGGGAATAAAGTGATCATGTGACAGACTTGATTCTTTCAATTTCGTTTTTTTATAAACAGGCCTAGCATTTTTTCCCCGCAGATATTGTCAGTGTCTTTGGGCGAAAGGACATTATACATTAAGCACAAATGCTGTTAGTGAATTACGGGTTATTTGTATGAGGTTTAGTTTTAAATTGTAATAAAAGACCATTAGTGCCTTTGAAGGGAGGTATATTTTATGGGGTGTAAAAATGAAAGGAAAGACATTGTTATAATAACTAAAGCTAATTCCATCTGAAAATCAAACTGTTGAGGGTAAGGGAAGCTAAAATGAGATTGTTCTATATTATCTTTTAAAAGAGGACAGATTTATTTTTGTAGTGTTTTAAAGCAAAAGAGTCTATTTTTAAGACAGTAGTGCTTAGGAATTGGAGTGGAATATGAAGAAAACTCTCACACATAAATATTTCTCTTTGTATTCAATGTAACTGAGAACTGAAGTGGGAGTTAAAACATTTTTCCCCCGGCAAGTGGAACACTTGCTCTCGTGTTCAGCATGTGGGAAGGAAAAGGTAATAGGACAGTGTGATTGTGGGTATGAAGAACATTTCTGTAAACCAAAAAAGAAGTGTAAAGTTACAGAGAACGGTATTTATTACATTATTACACAACCCCGGAGAGGGGCGTCCACCCGCCGCAGCGATCTTGGGTTTCAGCCGGCACGACGTGCTCTCAGTTGCCTCTGCACCGAGGCTTTGCGAGATGTGCATTGTGCATTTTCAGCTCCTGGTCAGGCTTCCTTCAGGTGAAGCATGGCTGACTGATATGTTTTAAACCGCTGGCAATTCACTGTGACCTCTTCAAAACGCTACTTCACCCCGGGCTCACCCTCCTCCCTCAAGAGAAGAGTGCAAATCTTAGGTGAAATAGAGGGACGGGGGAAGCCAGGTGTGACTGGATTACTATGCAGAAAAAGTTGCTTCTCAACTCCTTGCAGGGTTTGCAGGCTTGGAGGTTCCTCTCTGGGGCTTTCCAGACCTAACTCTGCTTTAGCTGGTCACATAGGAAAAGACACGGTGGCGTGGTGGGCAACAAGCTAACTGATATTGATGAAATGGTTTGATACTGCTGCGTGCCTGTTCATAAATCAGGCTGGTCCCTGGTACGTATCGCAGGAGATGAAGATAATCAGAATCACGTGTTAACCTTCCCAGGATTCGTGAGGATACCCGCCAGTTGCACTGCTGATCTGGCCTGCGATCTGGGCCTACCACCCACTGAGTATTTGAGTTATCTCTTAACTTCTTTTTGTTCCTCAAGTGCCCTCTGGGATGAACAGGGTGAAACTACGTGATGTCTTTTGCTCACCACAATCATAAAGAGAAGGCAAATGACAAAAAACCCATTTAGCTATAAAGAAACAGTAGCGGGGGCCAGGCATGGTGGCTCATACCTGTAATCCTATCGCTCTGGGAGGCCGAGGCAGGAGGATCACTTGAGCCCAGTTCGAGGTTGCAGTGAGCTATGATGATACCATTGCACTCTACCCAGGTGACAAAGTGAGATTCTGTCTCAAAAAAAAAAGGGTAGAAGGGACTTAGGCAGAGCCCAGCTACCGAGCCTGGGGCCAAGCTTTGGGTAACTGGTGGCTCTAAGAGTCCATCTCTCAGGCCTGTTCAACCTTGGTATTGGTGGGAGGGGGAGGCTCATGATTCTGTGCCTTGAGTTTTCTAGTAACAGTGACCTCCAGCCATAGATCAACGTGGTTGGTAAAGATGGATCATAGGATACGTTGCTGATGGTGACTTTACAACATCAGTATGATGGTGAAAAATAAGTGTGCTGACATTCAGGGATTATTCATAAGTGGGTGGATTCTTATGTGGATATAGCGTCTGACAGATGGATATTTCGTTGCCCACATTTTGCAGTTTAAGTGTTCAAATTCATTTTAAAAAGAAAATCATAATCTTAGACTTTGCCACTGGGTCTGACTTCTTATAGATACTTTCACATCAGTATCACCCTAGAAAGCTTTTGTTTCTTGCGTACTTTTTACGTTGGCAGTAGTTTGATACTGGGGGTATGTTTTTCCCCATGTGGGCCCAGAGACACCCATCTAAGAGAATAGTGGCCATGGAGTGTTTTCTCCAGGCCAAGTAGGCCGTCAAGGGAAACGTACATGTGACTTCTTCAGCTCTGTATTAACTTAGACACGTGAGAATGGAGGGTGATTTATTCCTCAGCTCCCATCGAACCTAAGTGTTTATTTCATCCTCAGCAGTAGTTTTTCCCAACCAAATTCTCAGCAGTGTTTGGACGTGTCCCCAGAGCGAGTTTATACACTGAGGGTCTTTGCAGCTGTTGATGGATTTGTGGTTTATGTGAGCTTTCACAGGTACGCGTATTCTTGTCTGAATATAAATTCTGCCTTGACCCTAGTATAGTTACTTTGATCAGGAATGCATGACCTTTTACAGATTGTTCAAGAAAAAAGTCACTAAATGCTTCAGTAAAATGTGGAAGATAACTTCTCAGGGACGACAAAAACATTAAAGAAAGACTAATGACAGTAAATACTGAAGAACAAAGAGTCTAGGACTAGGTACCTTTAAACCAGCTAGGCGAATTCTTCTATTGGAAGTTGCCTAAATTCAGCTGTAACCCTCTTCCCTTCCGACTTGATGGTTGCTCGCTTGATTCTTCCTTCTGTTCTCTCTTCTCTCTCCGTCTCTTCCTCCCTCTTTCCTTTCCTTCTTTCCTTCTCTCCCTGGCTGCTCACATCCACTGCAGAAAGAAGGAACAGGTAGAGATTCTCTCATTTCCCGAGGGTCCCAGAGCTAGTGAGTGACAGAGCTGGGTCCAGGCCTGCTCTTTTGTTATAAATCCAGTGTTCTGGTCCCTGACTTGTGCTGTGTGTGAATTATTTGGCACTTATGGTATAAAGGTGAATGGCACTTTGTCCTCAGGCTGGGAGGTAAGAAGAGACGAGTACACACACACACACGGGTACATACTAGGAAATAATAGAACCCTAAGATGCAGTGAGCGATCTGGGGGTCCAGGGAGCAGAACAACCCCCTTGCAGTGGAGGTTTTGTCTGATTCCCACAATCAGTTGTCCTCTGCAGGTAGAGTGAAGGGCTCCTTTTAAAGACCCCGAGCACTGCGTGTATTTGTATATCCTTCATCTTTAGGAAAGGCTGTGACTATTCATTTTCCTAAAACTCTCCATCCTCCTAGCATCTGAGAGGGTTTTTTTTTTTTTTAACATAATAGGGATAATTAGGATTAAGTAAAAATTTGTAGAATAAGTACCTTAAGGTTTTTTTTTTTGTTTTTTTTTGTTTTTTTTTGAGAGTCTCACTCTGGAATGCAGAGGTGTCATCATAGCTCACTGCAACCTCAAACTCCCGGGCTCAAGCAGTCCTCCGGCTTCAGCCTCCCGAGTAGCTGGGACTATAAGTGTGTGCCACTGTGCCCAGCTAATTTTTCTGTTTTTAGTAGAGATGGAATCTCAGTCTTGCTCAGGCTGGTCTGGAACTCCTGTTCCAGGAGTGAACAGGAGTTCACCTGGAAACAGGAGTGTTCCAGGATCAAGTGATCCTCCTGCCTCAGCCTCCCAGAGTGTAAGATTACAGGTGTGAGCTCAGCTGTTATTTTCTCTTAAATCCTAGGTGAACTTATTAGCAGTAGATATACTGTGGTGGGTTTGGATGCTCGTTTCTTCTGCAGATGAATATTGAGATTTCTAATTGGTTTTTTGATTGTGTTTCTTTTAGTGTGTATTCCAATCCGATGGTGACTGTGATAGTGATAATTTGCCAGCAGAATCAAATACTGTCAGTAAAACACTTTCACATTCCAAAATATGTTTGGTAGTAGCTTTTTATGAAAGTGACACATTTTGTAGTTGCTATACCAAAACCTGCTTTTCTGTGCTGTAACAGTTTCGATCAATTTCATTCTTGTTAGCGAGGAGTCACGCTGGTGACACTGCACAGCAGTTTGGAGGGATTACTTTTTGTTTTGTGAGACAGAGTCTCACTCTGTTGCCCAGGCTAGAGTGCTGTGGCATCAGCCTATCTCACAGCAACCTCCAACTCCTGGGCTCAAGCAATCCTTCTGCCTCAGCCTCCCAAGTAGCTGGGACTACAGGCATGCGCCACCATGCCCGGCTAATTTTTTTTTTACATATATATTTAGTTGGTCAATTTATTTCTTTCCATTTATAGTAGAGACGGGGTCTCGCTCTTGCTCAGGCTGGTCTTGAACTCCTGACCTTGAGCGATCCACCCACCTCGGCCTCACAGAGTGCTAGGATTACAGGCGTGAGCCACCAGCGCACGGCCTGTCTTCTTTAGTTTTTTGAGGCGATCACTTAGATTATTTATCTGAGGTCCTTCCTCTTTTCTATTTTCAGTATTTAGTGCTATAAATTTCTCTCTCAACAACACTTCCACATAGATCTGCTAATCTTTTTGTTGTTCATTTTGTGACAGTGTGGTATTTTATGAGATTCCTACTTTAATGGCGCCCTCTTCTGTCAGCATAACAAAGTCCAGCTATTTAGTAAATTTGTGGTTTTGTTTTGGTGATGGGGAGGGGGTTTGTGTGTTCTCTGATTTTGTAGTTCTCTTTTTGTCTTGTTAACATAATTTTTGCCCTTTTGCTCTTTTCTCCCTCACCATTCAATTACCAAAGGGTTCTTTTTTTTCATTTCAGAATATTACAGGGGTACAAATTCTTTCGTTACATACATTGCGTTTGCACCAGAGTCAGAACTACAAGCGTGTCCATCCCCCAGAAAGTGCGCCCTGCATCCGTTAGGTGTGAATATACCCATCCCCTCCTCCCCCCATCACCTGCCCGACACCCGATGAATGTTACTTCCATATGTGCACATAAGTGTTGCTCAATTAGTGCCAATTTAACAGTGAGTACCTGTGGTGCTTGTTTCTCCATTCTTGTGATACTTCACTTAGAAAAAATGGGCTCCAGCTCTATCCAGGATAATACAAGAGGTGTTAGTTCACCCAAAGGGTTCTTCTTCATTGCTTTTTACCTTTTTCCTTTCCAGAATCACACATGCCATTAAGTCTCTTCCTTGTAGTCTATACTGTGATCCACTTAGACCAGTGGTCCCTAACCTGTTTGGCACCAGGGACTGGTTTCAGGGAAGACAATTTATCCATAGATGGGAAGGAGGATGGTTTCGGGATGATTCAAGCACATTACATGTATTGTGCAGCCAAACCTCTCTGCTGATGGTGATCTGTATTTGCAGCCGCTCCCCTGCGCTAGCATCACCGCCTCAGCTCCACCTCAGATCATCAGGCATTAGATTCTCATAAGGAGTGCGTGACCTAGATCCCTCACACGGAGTTTACAGTAGGGTTCACACCCCTAAGAGAATCTAATGCCATGGCTGATCTGACAGGATGCGGAGTTTATGTGGTGATATGAGCCATGGGGAGTAGCTATAAATACAAGTGAAGCTTCGCTCCTCCTGGCTCACCTCCTGCTGTGTGGCCAGTTCCTAACAGGCCAGGGACTGGTATCGCTCTGCAGCCCCAGGGTTACAGACCTTCTGGTGGTGATTTTACATATCTTTTGGCCTTTTACCTATCTTCCCTCTTCTGTTTCCCCCTCAGGTTTTCTAAGAGTCTGCCTTGCTGGTCACAAAGCCTTGTAGCAGGGCAGGTGGGAGGGGCGGGAGCATGAGAAACAACACATTACAATTTGGCGTTATTTATCCTTTCACCTAGTTATTTTGAAGTTTGGGTATGTTTTCTCTTCAAGTTATGGTGAGGGTATTGTTTTGTGTGGTTTTGTTTCTCTATTCTTGTTCTATATTGCTTTTGGAGGGAGATTGGGAGATTGGGATCTAGGTGGCTGCCATTGTTGTCAGCTACCCAGAAGTTCCTCATTATACAGAATTCTAATAATAGATTGATGTTATTTTCCCAGGTCTAAATTAATGTTTCTTCCTCTTATCCTATTTTTAACCCAATGTTTTGTTTGGAAGACAAATCCCTCCTCTTTCCCTAACCACCACCACTAAATATGAAACACCAAGATTCTAATATGTGAATTATTTTAGTTGTTATCTTCAGAATCAAATGAAATCATGCAAATATCAAAGTCTCTGTGTTCTGACTTAATTAAAACATTTCAAGAAAAAACTGCAGTGTACTTTGTCATCTAATTGAGAACATTTGGCTAGATTAGAAGTCCACTCAAAGTTTCACCTATTTAGATCCCAGTCCCTCATCCTCTATGGTCACCTTTGGGAAAACTTTACTTGCTAAAGCTATGACAGAGGAAAATTGATTTTCCTCATGATATCTGTTTTTTAGGTGTGGCTGGTTCAAGACATTATGCTTTCAAAATAAATGTTAATAAATTAAGGTTTAGTGGCCATGTTCTCTTACCCATCTGTTTTTCAGGAAGTATGTCATTGAAGTCAATATAAGACACTAATTAAGGAGCGTGATTCTCAGAGCCAGACTGCCTGGATAAAAATCTAAGTTCTGCCATTATCTAGATGTGCGATGAAGCTACTGAATGCTTCTCATCTAGAAAATGGAGGTAATAACAGTACCTATCTCATTTGAGCCCAGGAGTTCGAGGTTGCTGTGAGCTGGGTTGACACCATGGCATTCTAGTCTGGGCAACAGAGCCAGACTCTGTCTCCAAAAAAAAAAAAAAGGACAGTACCTATCTCATACAATATTTGCAAGTTAATACATGTAAAGCACTTAGAATAATGTGTGACACATAACACATAGTAAACACATGTATTAATAAGTATATCTATTATATAACCTAGTTTTAGCAGTATCTTTAATAGCTGTAGTCATCTATTGCTACATAATAAATTGCCACAATTTCATGGCCTCATGTACCCATTTATTATCTCACCATTTCTGTAGGTCATGAATCTGAGCACTGCTTAACCGGGTCCTCTGCTTCAGGGTCTCTCATGAGGCTACAATCAAGGTGTTAACCAAAGCTTAGTTCTCTTCTGAAAGTTGTCTAGGAAAAGATTTGCTTCCAAGGCTTCCAAGCTCATGTGATTGTTGGCAAGAGTCAGTTCCTCATGGTCTGTGAAACCAAGGGCCTCAGTTTCTATCTGACCATGGGCTGAAGACCGCCCTAGGATCCTTGCCACAGTGGCCTCCCCAACATGTTAACTTGCTTTATCAAAGCCAATAAGGTAGAGAGTCTGCTAGAAAGACAAGGTTACCAGCTCTTGTATATAACCTAATCACAGAAGTGATACCCCATCACCTGCACCATATTCTGTTTGTTAGAGGTAAGTCACAAACCATCCTACACATAGGGGTGTGACTACCTGGATATAGGGACCACTGGATATAAGCCATCTTAAAGACCATCCACCACAGTATCTTAAAAAGGAAATGCAGTATAGCCAGATATTTAAGAACATTGATTTTGTAGCCAACTTACTAGGGTTTAGGTGCTGAATGACCCTGGGCAGTTTACTTAAGCCTTCTGAGCCTGAGTTTCTTCATTTATAACACGGAGTAATAATAGCATTTGGGAGATGCTTTGGCAAGGATTAAATATGCATCTGTATTTCTCTATGTTGCTTTGAACTTAGTGAGTGCTTAATAAATGTTAGTCAATATTATTCTAAAGCTAGCAGAATGATATTTTGTTTAATAAGCTAGCATATTCCACACATTACTGCTAAAGAAATAATCAGATGGGGCTTGAGAAAAATGAACATAAGCAAAAGACTGTCACAAAATTGTTACTCTCCTCTGTTAATTATGACCATTTGAAAAGTGTCACTTTGTATAGATGCTCAACTAAGTGTTGGTGTATTTTTTTGCCTGGGCTAGAGTGCTGTGGCATCAGCCCAGCTCACAGCGACCTCAAACTCCTGGGCCCGGGCGATCCTCCTGCCTCAGCCACCATGCCCGGCTAATTTTTTCTATATATTTTAAGTTGTCCAGCTAATTTCTTTTTTGGTAGAGAGGTGGTCTCGCTCTTTCTCAGGCTGGTCTTGAACTCCTGACCTTGAGCGATCCTCCTTCCTCAGCCTCCCAGAGTGCTAGGATTACAGGCATGAGTCACCACGCCCGGCCAAGTTTTGGTGTTTTTGAGGTGCTTCTGTGCTCAGAACCAGAATAATAATGACAACTAGAATTCAACTCCTCACACCAGCTATATCTCAACTCCAATCGAGCCAGGATATCTGCTGTAAACATGCAAATTAAGACTTTTAATCGCATTCATACATTTTCTTGATTTAATTATGCAATTATTGAGATCCCTCTGTAGGCCTGTCCCTTTGCTGAACACTGGGGGTACAAAATCTCTGACCCCATGGAGCTCACAGTCTCTACGGAGATTCAGATAAATATGGAGTGATAGTAAGACAGTGTGGCACACTGTAGCAGAAATTGGCATGGGGTACGATGGAGGCAGAGAGGAGGAGGACTAATCCAAATTGGGAGAGTCGGAAAAGGCCTTCTGAACCTGAGGATTGAAGTGTGTGTCAGAAAGGATATTCCCAGCAGGAAATATAAGAGGTGAAACAGAGATCTCTGCTCTCAATCTCACAGTTCAGTGGGAGAGGCAAATTCACAAAAAGCTAATGAGACCACTGTTTGTGATGCAATGCTGTGGGAACCAGGAAGGTAGGTTCTCACTGGGGTGGAAGGTGGTCAGGGAAGGGCTCACAGAGGAGGGGAGAGCTGAGCCAGATTTTAAGGATGGGAAATTGTATTGGTGTTCGTTTGGTCTTCTTAAAGTTTTCTTTGTTGCTACTTCCAGCATTAGGTGGGTTTTTCTAGGCTGGGACCATTTTACTTTTTGTTAATCACCTTTCATTATCCATGTGTGACCAAAGAAACACCTAATAGGAATTTAGAATGTTAGGACTGTCTACTGGCATTACACCTTGGCTATTCCCCAACTTAAGCATTATCTTTTCACCGCATGCTCATATATTGCCTGAATAATGGTAGTATTCATATGAATAATGATAATAGCCTAACGTTTGTATAATGATTTCTAGTTTAAGATCTATATTTTATAGATGTTCAATTTATGAATTCATTATATTTCAAATATATACAAAAGTACAGAAAATTATAAAATAGCCATTTATAATCACACCATGCAATTAACTGGATGTTACCATTTTGCCTCATTTATTTCAGCTCTCTCTTTCTGTCTCTAAGTAATAACATATTATATATACAGCAAAACCTTATGCTCTGTGACTTCTTCATCAGTATCTCTCCTTGGATAACCACTGTCTTGCAGTTCCCCAGTGTCATTTTGGTGCATATTTTTGTACGTTTGTTATGAATAAATATAAACAATATATTATTTCATGTATTCTTACAGTTTTTAAAATCTCCAAATACCATATTTACCCTTCTGAGCCCCCCTTTTTTTTTTGAGACAGAGTCTCACTCTGTTGCCCAGGCTAGAGTGCTGTGGCGTCAGCCTAGCTCACAGCAACCTCCAACTCCTGGGCTCAAGCAATCTTTCTGCCTCAGCCTCCCGAGTAGCTGGTACTACGGGCATGTGCCACCATGCCCAGCTAATGTTTTCTGTATATATTTTTAGTTGGCCAATTAATTTCTTTCTATTTATAGTAGAGACAGGGTCTCGCTCTTGCTCAGGCTGGTTTCGAACTCCTGACCTTGAGCCATCCTCCCGCCTCAGCCTCCCAGAGTGCTAGGATTACAGGCGTGAGCCACCGCGCCCGGCCTGTGCCTTATTTTTTGATACAATATTTTTTAAAAAACTTTTTCATGCTGCTTAATGTTTATCTAGTAGTTGCTCCACTTCACTCATTTTTTTTTAAAGCTGGGCATTGCATTTATTTAAACAACTGTTAAATTATAGAAACAAATAATTTTGCTAGCATGTCCGCCTTTTTTTTTTCTTCCGAAAATTTTATTGGGGGAAAACTACAAAACATTTGCAGTACAATGTTTACAGTCACAATTTGTAGTGAGCTGATTTCCCAAAATATATTACCACTCAAGTTGACTTATCTTGTTACATTCAAAAACCTACTCTGTCAAAGT
>CAUYRT010050026.1:0-11043 GCA_963574885.1 Lepilemur ruficaudatus
TGTGATCCTATCTAAATATTCTAACATTTCACAAAATGTTATGGCAAACATTTTATTTTCTAGTTTCACTGCTGAGTGATTTATAGTTACGATACACCAGGAATTTAAATTACAATGGGGTAGTTGGAACCCCCAAAAGCATGTGAAAAAAATTGAACAGCCATACCAACTTTTTATTTTTATTTATTTATTTTTTATTTCAGCATCTTATGGGGGTACAAATGTTAAGGTTACGTATATTGCCCTTGCCCCCCCCTCGAGTCAGAGCTTCAAGCATGACCATCCCCCATACGGTGCGCATCACATTCATTATGTATGTATATATTCACCCCTCCTCCCCCCTCCCGTCTACCCCACACCCGATAAATGTTGTTCCTATATGTCCACTTAGGTGTTAATCAGTGAAACCAATTTGCTGGTGAGTACATGTGGTGCCTGTCTATGCATTCTTGGGATGCTTCACTTAGTAGAATGGATTTCAGTTCCATCCAGGAAAATACAAGAGGTGCTATATCACCATTGTTTCTTATAGCTGAATAATACTCCATGGTATACATATAACACATTTTATTAATCCACTCATGTACTGATGGGCACTTGGGTTGTTTCCACAACTTTGCAATTGTGAATTGTGCTGCTGTAAACATTCGAGTGCAGGTGTCTTTTTTATAGAGCCTTTTGTTCTTTTGGGTAGATGCCCAGTAGTGGGATTGCTGGATCAAATGCATACCAACTTTTTAATCTCCTTTTATATTCTTTGTCTTCAACACGACTTGATTGAATGTGTATTAAAATTAACTATTACTTTACACATTAATAGCAAAAAAAAAAACTCAATTACAAAATGAGCAAAAGAACTGAATAGACATTTCTCCAAGGAAGATACGCAAATGACTGACGAGTATATGAAAAAGTACTCAACATTACTAATCATTAGAGGAATGCAAATCAAAACCACAATGAGATATCATCTCACACCTGTTATGATGGCTATAATTATTATAGAAAACAAAAAAGTTTAAGATGTCTTGGCAAGGATGTGAAGAAAAAAAAACCATTGCATACTATTGACACCAATATGTATTGGTGACACCACTGTGGAAAACAGATAGAGGTTCCTCCAGAAATTAAAAATAGACCTATCATATGATCTCCACTTCTGCATATATTTCCAAAGGAATTGAAATAAGAATCTCAAAGATATGTTTGCAATCCCATGTCTATTGCAGCAATATTCACAACAGTCAACACACAGAAGCAACATAAATGTCCATTAACAGATGGATGGGTAAAGAAAATGTGGTATATACATATAATGGAATTCAGCTTTTAAAAAAAAGAAAATCCTGCCATTTGGGAAAACATGGATGAAACCTGGAGGAAGAGCATTGTGCTATGTAAAATAAACAAGGCAGAGAAAGATAAATACTACATTATATCACTTGTATGATGAATCTAAAATAGTCAAACTCATAAAAGTAAAGAGTGGAATATTGTTTGCTAGGGGTTGAGGTGAGGGGAAAACAGAGGTATTAGTTAAAGGGTACAAAGTTTTGGTTATGCAAGATGAATAAGTAAGTCCTAGAGATCTACTGTACAGCATAATGCCTATAGTTAAAAATACCGTATTTCATACTTAAAAACTGGTTAAGCGGGTAGGTACTATGTTAAGTGTTATTACAAGAAGGAAGAGGAGGGAGAAAACTTTCGCATGTGATGGATAGATATATGGCATAGATTGTGATGGTTTCATGGGTATATACTTACCTCCAAACTCATCAAGTTATATACTTTAAATATGTACAACTTTTTGTGCATCAATCATACCTAAATAAAGTAATTTTTTTAAGAAAAGATAAATGATTATCTTAAAGGAATTGATGTTATGGTAAATCACATCACCAGCCTCAATACTTCACCCCTCCCCGTATTCATGCTCTTTGCCATGTGGTTTTGTGATTTGTCCCATTCAAAGTGTGCAGTATATTTTTCACCCCTTGATTTGGAGTTTGGCCATATAATTGCTTTGACTAATATTTTGAAAAAGACTGTGAACCATTTCTGAGCTTAGACCTTAAGAGGCTTCCCGAGTTTTCACTTGTGTCTTATGTCTTTACTATTGCAATAACATGCCTAGAAAGCCCTGCTGATTCCAGAAGGATGATGAGAAATTTATGAAACTGACCCACACAGCCAGCTGCCCCAGCCAAGAACACCCAATTTCCACGAGCTACCAACATTCATATGAGCTAAATAAATGCTTATTATTGTATGCCACAAAGTTTTGTGGCGATTAACTATCTGCTACTTTTGTAACAATAGTTAATTGGTATAGATATTGATAGGAATAAAATGTGCTAACACTAGCAATCATTAGTCATACTAGATTATGTATATTCACCATATTCCAATTATATACTGATCAAAATTAAGAGAACTTCTCCATTATTTCTTAAATGTCCCATTTAAGAAAAATGAAGATTCAAAATCTGGATGCCATAGGTACTGCCAATTGCTTAACTCGCCTAAACAATGACTATAAATAACAGACAGTCCTACTGTATATAAGCTTTGATTGGCTTTTCCAAAAGAAGATTTAAAAATCACATTTCAGGACCATAGCTGCATAAAGAAGATAGACCTGAAGGCTACCTTTGAAGGGGATGATAACTTATCTTAAACATATTTATTACATGACTGGTATTGACACTTGTCAATTAATTTTGGATGATTACTTTGGTTTGGGTTTTGGCGGGTTTTTTTGGTTTTTTTGCTTGCGACCAGATTTTGTTTTTAATTCACTTCGGACAATCCCAAATTTTAACCAGTATAATAGCATGTTTAATATTATTTTTGCATTCCATGGTTCTTGATAATAGCAAACTAATTTCTATAGCAGCATTTGATGAAAATATACTGATGAACTCATATTTCATATCATTGACTATAATGAGCTATTTTATCAAACTGTCCTTATGACAGTATTATAGAGAAAATGATAAATTTACTAATTTATTCACTTGAGATTCCATTTGAAAATTTTAAAAGAAAGGAAAAGATCAATGAAGTCAGGTAAATTAGGCTTTCCTGAGATATGTCTGGGTCTATATGAAACAATAGCTCTAACCATTCCTGCTCTTAATGAAATGCTAACATTAAAAAAGAGTTGATTAATTAATACTTTTAACAAAATTCTGCAGAGCAAATAAAAAGCTATGAAATACCCTATTGTGAATGCATATGTACAATGTTTACTCATAAGCAGTATCATTACTGCCGTGACTTCATATAGAATTGGTTTTTTATCACTTTTATTTTTACTGAGCTTTTAATTTAGAAATTATCAGTAAGTAGATTTATCAATTAATGAGAGTTACTAATCATTTTGTGGGACTTTTCAAAAAAACTTTGCAGTAACTAGAAACTGTAGCATAGCATTTCTTTCTGGGACTCTAACATACCACTTGTCATAGATGATGCTGAAATTGGTGCTAATACAATCACATATACAATACATTAAAGTGTCTTTTATCAGTCAATCATTGCACTCTATAGAATTTATGCTCACTGAACTCCAGAAACAATATTAACCTGGAGCAGGTCAGAGTCTTGGATGGTCTGGATAAATAATCTTTAAACATTACAAGACCATGACATTTGGTTTTAGAATCTTTTCTTGCTATAAAATGAAGTCATTGCTTTTTTTTCATTTATAAGCCATAAGCAATGAAAATCATTGCTCTAATAAATTATTTAACTTGATCTCTTCTTGAGGGTTTCATTCTACCATTCTCTCTTATCTGTAAGAAAACACATACAGTAAGGTTATTTTAAGTGACAACTATGTGCTTGATAAATGTTCACAGTAAAATGCATCAAAGCCATAACAAACACATTTTTCTCCTTTCTCATTGTTTCCTCTATTTCTAATGTGTCCTACCTACTACATGAAAACTGCCACTTTCCCCTCAATTCAATGAATAAATACTCTCCCAAATCCTAAAATAATAATGAATTCTAAAAACAGATTAGGAGAACATGACATTCTTAATGGAATTTCATAAAGAAACAATGAAACTATAATTTATGAGAAACCCAAAATCCTCATTAAATAAATAGTGGAAGCACAGCTTAGCTTTGGAATTTTAGTGTTGAATGCCAATATCCTCTGGAGCTATCAGGTCTGAGGAAAATAAGCTCTTTTCATACAGATTTATTTTCTGTAGTTTCGCAATAAGCAACTGTTTAGAAAAATATGAAAGAGGACAGTTGAACTTATCTTGCCTCATTTGGGTACCAATGAATGGTCTGCTGTTTGTACAATCTTAAAAACAGTGCTATGGTCATCAAGATGGGGGTGACACTCATATCCTCCACAAAGAAAGGTTAGAAAACAAAACCATATAGATAACTATACATCAGATAGAGTGTCTGGGGAGAACATTGGAATTCAGCAAAAAAGTGACAAAGATTGTCTGCAGCACAGAGACTTAGGATGGCAGCATAAAGAGGAAAGAGAAGCACATGGCCTGGATCAGCTTGGAGCCAAGACAGACTCCCTACTACAGGAAGAAGGTAAGCAGGAGATGCTTAGCACTCTGCATTCCCACCACAGATGCCCACAATTCTAGCTACATAAGCGTCCCACAGCCCTTGCAGGTCCTAAACCCAGTACAGGGCACTGCCTGGAGTCCACATGACTGGGTTATTCCATGGAGGGTATTCACACTGGTTAGACCCACCCTCAGGGACCCAGGTCTTCACAGGATATCACCACCTTGAGAGGAGAGCCGTCACCAGAGTGCATACTGTCCTGGAGCCCAATAGCCCTTGCCAACATCCCACTACATCCACCCAGGGGGCTGAAGCATCATGTCAACAGCTGAACCCAATGGTGCAGACATGACCCTGGCACCCAATCCCACACAATGCCCTATACCATGGGGCACACATAGTCTAGCACAGTGGGAAGGCAGCCCCCAGAAGAGAGCTGATATGTGCACTCCCCAGAACCTGACAGCCACTGCTGCCACTGGCAACCCTACCTCCTCCAAAGCAAACCACCCTGCACCCTCCCATGCATCCCATGGGCTCAAGAACTGGTCCACTCAGGGCCTGTCATATCCACCAGTGACCCCAAATCATCCAGAATGGAGCTGCTGCACACTAAGGCTCACCCTCTGACAGGAGCCAAAGACCAGCCCACCTGGTCTCTCTACCCCCCAGCACAGCCTCACCACAGCTTCCACAAACACTTGCAGCCTAGTCCATTGAAGTACTTGTAGACACCACTGACGTTAAATACAGTTGAAGAAATCAAGTAGAATCAAAGCCAAAGGATCCTCCCTAACTAAAAATATAGAACACATCTACAGGAAAAGGCATTCTCTATGAAAGCTATTCCATAAAATTGGAAGCAGCAACAATTACAGCAGGTGTGCAGATATCAAGTAGGAACACAACAAATATGGAAAAGTAAGGAAACAGGATATCTTCAAGAAACACAATAATTCTCCAGAAAAAGATCAAAAAAATAAAATCAAATCTATGAAATGCCTAAAAAAAAATTCAAAGTAATGATCTCATGGAAATTCAGCAAGACAAAAGATAACACAGAAAGACTATTCAACAAGATCAAGAAATCAATTCATGATCAGACTGAGAAATTCAGCAAAGAGACAAATATCATTAAAAAAGAAACAAACAGAAATCTTGACATTGAAGAATTCAATGAGGGAAAAAATACAATTGAAAACTTCAACAAAACATTAGATCAAGCAAAAGAAAGAATTTCTGAACTCGAGGACAGGTTTTATGAATAACCCAGTCAGACAAGAAAAAGATAATAATAAAGAATGAAGAAGGCTTACAGGAAATATGGGGCATCATTAAGCAAACAAATATTTGCATTATGGGAATTTCAGAAGAACAGATGGGAAATGGCATAGAAAATCTAGTTAATGAAATAATAGCTAAAAGCTTCCCAAGTCTGAGGAGATATATGGACCTCCAGACCCAGAAAGTTTGAAGATTCCTAAATAAATTCAACCCCAAAATGTCCTTCCTGAGGCACATTATAGTCAAATTATCAAAAGTCAAAGACAAAAAAGAGAGAATTCTAAAAACATTAAGAGAAAAGCATCAAGTCACATACAAGGAAACCCCCATCAGACTAACAGCAGATTCCTCAGCAGTAACCTCACATGCCAGGACAGAATGGGATGATATATTCAAAGTGTTTAAAGGGAAAATCTGTCAGTCAAGAATATTGTACTCAGAAAAACTATCCTTCACAAATAAAGGAAAAATAAAGTTTTTTTCCAGACAAGCAAAAACTGAGGAAATTCATCACTATTAGACCACCCTACAAAAAAAAATGCATAAGGGAGTCCCACATATGGAAACAAAAGGACAATAACTTATCATCATAACAACACATGAAAATAGAAAACGCACTGGTAGAGCAGATACACAAATAATAAAGAGAAAGGAATCAAACAGTATGGCTACAGAAAGCCATTAAACTGGAAAGATAAAAATAAGACAGGAACAAGGAAAAAAGATATACAAAGCAACCAAAAAATAATTATCCAAATGACCTCACATATCAATAACAACTTTGAATACAAACAGTTTAAATTCCATAATTAAAAGATACAGTGTTGCTGAATGAATAAAAAAAAAGACCCAACTATATGCTGCCTATAAGAAATTAAAAAGCTTCTGCATAGCCAAAGAAACTGTCACAAGAGCAAACAGACAACCTACAGAATGGGAGAAAATTTTCGCAAGCTACACATCCAATAAAGGGCTGATATCCAAGAAAAAACCAAACCCAAAATTAGTAGAAGAAAAGAAATAATCAAAATCAGAGCAGAACTAAATGAAATAAAAACTAAAAAAATTACAAAGAATCCCTAAAACAAAAAGGTGCTTTTTTGAAAAAATAATCAAAATGGGTAAAGCACTTGTTAGACTAACCAAGCAAAAAAGAGAGAAAACCCAAATTAAAATCAGAAGTGAAAAAGGAGACATTACAACTGATACCACAGAAATACAAAAGATCATCAGAGACTGTTATGAACAACTATACACTAAAAAACTGGAAAACCTATAGGAAATGGGTAATTCCTGGACTCATACAACCTACCAAGACTAAATCAGAAAGAAATACAATAGAAAATCTGAACAGACCAATAACAAGTAATGAAATCAAAGCAGTAATACAAAGTCACCCAAAATAGAAAAGTCCAGGACAAGATGACTTCACTGCTGAATTCTACCAAAATTTCAAAGAAGAGCTAATACTAATTCTCCTCAAACTAGTCAAAAAAATTGAAGAGGAAGGAATTCTCCCTAACTCATTCGATGAGGAAATCATTACCCTGATATCAAAACCAGACAAGAAAGCAACAAATAAAGGAAACTACAGGCCCAATATCCCTGATGAACATAGATGCAAAAATCCTCAACAAAATACTAGCTAATTGAATTCAACAGAACATCAAAAAGACAATACGTCATGATCACATGGGATTTATCCTCAGGATGCAAGAATGGTTCAACATACACATGTCAATAAATGTGATACATCACATCAACAGAACGAAGGACAAAAACCATATAATCATCTCAATAGATGCTGAAAAAGAATGTAATAAAATTCAGCATCCCTTCATGATAAAAAAAACTCTCAATAAATTAGATATGGAAGGAACATGCCTCAAAATAACAAAGGCCATATATGAAAAACCTACAACTAACAATATACTAAAGAGCAAAGAGTTGAAAGCATTCTCTCTAAGAACTGGAACAAGACAAGGATGTCAATTTTCACCACTCTCATTCAACATAGTACTAGAAGTCCTATCTGGAGCAATTAGGCAAGAGAAAGGAATAAAATGCTTCCAAATTGGAAAAGAGAAAATTCAAATTGTCCCTCTTTGCAGATGACATGATCTTATACACAGAAAAACCCAAAAGCTCCACCAAAAAACCTTAGAACTGATAAATTCTGTAAAGCTGCAAGATACAATATCAACATACAAAAATCAGTAGAATTTCTATACACCAATAAGGAACTAGCTGAAAAAGAAATCAAGAAACCAATCTATTTACTATAGCCACAAAAGAATACACAAAAATATATTTAACCAAGGAGGTGAAAGATGTCTACAATGAAAACTACAAAATACTAATGAAAGAAATTGAAGAAGACACACACACAAAAATGGGAAGACATCCCATATTCATAGACTGGATGAATTAATATCATTAAAATGACCATACAACCAAAAGCAATCTACAGATTCAATGCAATACCTATCAAAATACCAATTACAGGCCAGGCACAGTGGCTAACACCTGTAATCCTAGCACTCTGGGAGGCCGAGGCAGGAGGATCGCTCAAGGTCAGGAGTTTGAAACCAGCCTGAGCAAGAGCGAGACTCCATCTTTACTAAAAATAGAAAGAAATTAATTGGCCAGCTAAAAATATATAGAAAAAAATTAGCCAGGCATGGTGGCGCGTGCTTGTAGTCCCAGCTACTCGGGAGGCTGAGGCAGAAGGATCACTTGAGCCCAGGAGTTTGAGGTTGCTGTGAGCTAAGCTGACGCCATGGCACTCTAGCCTGGGCAACAGAGTAAGACTCTGTCTCAAAAAAATAAAAAAAATTAAAAAGAAATGCCAATTACATTCTTCACAGAAATAGTAAAAATAATTCTAAAATCCATGTGGAACCAATGAGCCAACATAGGCAAACCAAGCCTGAGCAAAATGAACAAAGCTGGAGGCATCATACTAGCTAACTTGAAAATATATAACAAGTCTATAGTAATCAAAGAAGCTTGGAAATGGCATAAAAAGAGACACATAGACCAATAGAATAGAATAGAAAACCCAGTAATAAATTCATGTATTTACAGCCAACTGATTTTTAACAAAGGCTCTAAGAACATACATTGGAGAGAGGACAGCAGTCTCTTCAATAAATGGTGCTGGGAAACTCAATATTCATATGCAGAACAATAAAACTAGGCTCCTATCTCTCACCATACAAATAAATCAATTCAAAATGGATTAAAGACTTAAATATAAGTCCTAAAACTATAAAATTACTAGAAAAAAAACCCCATAGGAAACACTTCAGGACATTTGTCTGGGAAATGGTTTTATGGCTAAGACTTCAAAGCATAGGCAACAAAAGCAAAAATAGACAAATGGGAATACATCAAATTAAAAGTTTTCCTTACAACAAACAATCAACAGAGTGAAGATACAATCTGTAAACTGGGAGAAAATATTTGCAAACTATTCATCCAATAACAGATTAATATCCAGAATATACAAACATCTCAAACAACTCGATATCAAAATTACAAGGGGACTCATACACTGTTGATGGGAATATAAATTAGTACAGCCATTAAGAAAAATGGTATGGAGGTTCCTCAAAAAATCAAAATTACAACTCCCATATCATCCAGCAATTCCACTACTGTGTATTTATCTAAAAGAAAGGAAATCAGTATATCTAAGCGATATCTGCACTCCCATGTTCATTGCAACATTATTCACAATTTCCAAGATAGCTAATCAAATTGTGTCCATCAACGGATGAAAGTATAAAGGAAATGTAGTATATATACACAATGGAACACTATTTAGCCATAAAAAAGAATACAATTCTATTATATACAGCAAAATGAATGAGCTTGGAGGACATTATGTTAAGTGAAATGTCAGGCACAGAAAGATCAATACCACATGTTCTCACTCAAATGTGGGAGATAAAAATGTTGAGCTCATAGAAGGAGACAGCAGAATATCAGTCTCTAGAGGCTAGGAAAGGGGAGGGAGGGAAGGTGTGGATAGGTTGGTTAAAGGATACACAACTACAGCTAGTTAGAAAAATAAGTGCTAGCGTTTTGTAGCACTGTAGAGTGACTATCGTTAAAGAAAATTCATTGTGTATTTTCAAATATCTAGAAGAAAGGATTTTGAATGTTCCCAACACAAAGAATGGTAACTGTCTGAGGTGATAGACACCCTAATTACCCTGATTTGATCATTACACATTGTATACATGTATTGAAACATCACTCTGTACTCCTAAATATGTACGATTATTACATGTCAATTAAAAATAAAACAAAACATAATTAAGGAGAGAAAATATAAGCATAAAAAGGAAAATATTAAGAGACAGCAGTGTAAGGGTGAGAGGTACTGAAAGAGTGAGAATATTCCAATGCAGCCCTTGCAAGGGCCCCCTGCCCACTCCCCTTCTCTGTTCCTCGCTACCATCTCTTGCATATGACTTAGCCCCTCACTGTTCCTCTCTATCATTCTTGACAAAAATCAAAATTGCCTCTTCTAGAATAATTCCTCCGTCTCTGAGAATCGTCTTTAACCAACTATTTCTGAAAGTAGCTGAACTCCAGTGAGCCCCCTTGCTAAAACCCTGTATAACATTCCACCCTACTTTCCCAACTTAGAAGACTCCTTCAGAGTCTCATGGCCAACATTTCCAAATAAAATCTTCTCCTCCACCAAAAAAAGACAGTGCTACAGTGTCAATGAGTCTATGTTTCATCATAAAATACCTGATCAGCATCATAATAATACCTAAAATTATTGTTTGATTATTATGCATTAGCTGCCAAGAATTTTCTTGTATTGTCTTATGTATTCCTCACCACAGCCTTATAAGCTATCTACTAATATTTTTCCATTTTACAGATAATGAAACTGATGTTCAGAGGGATTCAGTAAATTACTCTATTCACACAACTATTCTAAGTTGATGGTATAGCTGGGCTCAACTCCATCAAAGTCTAATATTTCTTTCTTTCTTTTTTTTTTTTTTTTTTTTTTTGAGACAGAGTCTCACATTGTTTCCCGGGCTAGAGTGCCGTGGCATTAGCCTAGCTCACAGCAACCTCAAACTCCTGGGCTCAAGTGATCCTTCTGCCTCAGCCTCTCAAGTAGCTGGGACTACAGGCATGCGCCACCATGCCTGGCTAATTTTTTCTATATACATT
>CAUYRT010050027.1:0-72966 GCA_963574885.1 Lepilemur ruficaudatus
TCCTGGGCTCAAGCAATCCTTCTGCCTCAGCCTCCCGAGTAGCTGGGACTACAGGCATGTGCCACCATGCCCGGCTAATTTTTTTTACATATATATTTTTTAGTTGGCCAATTAATTTCTTTCTATTTTTATAGTAGAGACGGGGTCTCGCTCTTGCTCAGGCTGGTCTTGAACTCCTGACCTTGAGCTATCCACCCACCTCGGCCTCCCATAGTGCTAGGATTACAGGCGTGAGCCACTGCGCCCGGCCGAATTGTGGGTTCTTAATGGTTCTTTTCCTTCACTTTAAAAATGTGATTCCACTTCTTACTGGTTTTCACAATGAGACTTTCTCTTTTCCTCATCATGAGAAATCTGAAGTCAGCTGAATTACCATCCTCCTATACATGCCATTTTTCTATAGCAATACGTGTGTATGTATATATATGTATATTCTTTAGTTTTATTTCCTTTTCCAAATTCAGTAAGTTTTCAGTCAATATTTCTTCAAATATTTTTGTCTTCACCGCGCTCTTTCTCCTCTCCTTCTGGAACTCCAGTTACACGGATGTTAGATCTTTCCGTATCGTCTCACCCGTCTCTGAGACTCTATTCACTTTTTAAAAATCTCATTCTCATCGAAGTTGGATAATTTATATTGGTCTATCTTCAAGTTACTTATTGACTCTTTATCATTTCCATTCTGCTCTTATCTAGTGAGTACTGAAATTTTGGTTCTTACATTTTTAAGTTCTAAAATTTCCATTTCTTTATTCTTTATATCTCCTATTTCTTTGTAGAGATTTTCCGTCTTTCCATTCATCCCAAGAGTGTTTACTTGGAGCATTTTCATAATAGTGCTTTGAAGTCTTTGTTACTTAGTTATAGTATCTCATCACTGGTCTCTTTTGAATGTATTTTCCCGTACAAATTGAGATTTTCCTGGGTCTTCATAGGCCAAAAAGATCATAATTTGTTTTGTATCCTGGACATTCTGAATATTATGAGACTCTGGGTATTGTTTGAATACTATGGAGAATGTGGATGTTTATATCTTCGCTGTCAATCAACCCAGCTGGGCTCAGGCCACAAGTTCTGACCAGGCTTCTGTGGATTGCGGTTTCAATGTTAGTTCCATGTTCCAAGTCTTTGGAGGGCTGTGTGTCCAGGGCTCATAAACAACTCTGTAGGGTCCGTTTTCTGAGTTCCTCCCTCTTCATGAGCTCCCTGGTACTTTCTGCTTCCCTGGGTCTCCTCGGTTTAGTCCCCTGGACAGAAAGACAGTTTCAGCTACCCTGCTCTGCTGTGTACTCCCCGTGACTATGCCCTCAGCTGGAGTCAACTGGCAAAAGGAGTGGGGGATGAGGAAGGGGAGGGAGCACGGCCACAGGGTTTGTGGGGACTCCTCCAACAGAGGCTTTCCTTCCTTCAGAACTTCAGGTGCCACCGCAGCAAGAATGCCAGGGGGCCGAGCCACGTGAGAATGGAGAAGAAAGGAGGTATTTCCTCACTTTGAGCATTGGGAGTTACTTTCCCACTCCTTAACCCAGAACTAGAAGGCTTCTAGAATTTTCACTGTCTGTGCCTGATGCCCAAGACCAGGTTTCAGGCTGCTTTGAGTCCAGCCCGGGGAGTACTGGAGAGAAAAGTGGGAAACTCCTCCAATTCAGGGTGCTCCAAATTCTGATTTTCTTTCCCAATTCACCTGCTACCACATACTCTCCAGAGTCCTCCCTGCATTCTGTACAGGTTTTATTGCTTCATTTAGTGGGAAAGACAGGCTGGAGAGTGTTTACTCCATCTTACTTAAACTGGAACCTAGTGGCAGTCCACCGCGTGGATATGCCATAAACTGCTTACGCATCCTCATGTTGATGGTCATTTTTGTTGCTTCCAGCTTTTGGCTACTACAAATCAGGCTGCTATGGACATTCACACACAAATCTTTGTGTGGGCACACGTGTTCACTTACTTTGGATAAATTCCCAGGAATTGAATGGCTAGGTTGTACAGTAGGTGTATGTTTAGCTTTTTAAGAAAGTGCCACATTGTTTTCCAAAGTACAGTCATTCATCGCTTGATGGCAGGGATACATTTGGAGAAATGTGTTGTTGGGCGATTTCATCCTCGTGCGAACATCACAGAATGTGCGTACACAAACCCACACGACAGCCTGCTACAAAGCCAGGCTCTACGGTCCAGCCTGTTGCTCTTAGGCTGTAATCTGTGCAGCACGTTCCTGTTCTGAATACCGCAGGCAGTTGTAACACAACGTCAAGCATTTGTGTATCCAAACATACAAAAGCTACGGTGAAACATACTATAATCTCATGGGACCACGGTCACACACGCAGTGCTCTGCTGACTGAAACAGCGTTACACAGGACGCAACTGCAGCTGTGTTATTCACGGTCCCGCCAGCGGCCAGGCGCATTCCGGCTGTCCGCGTCATTGCCGACCCTGGAGCAGCTAATCTTTTCCTTTCTGGCCACCCTAGTGGATGTGCAGCGGTATTTCACTGTGGTTTTAACTCGCGTATCCCTAGTGACTGATGATGTTGAGCATCTTTTCGTGCGCTTATTTTTCATCTGCATATCTTTTTTGGTGGAAAATCCATTCAAATCTGCCCATTTGGGTTGTCTTACTTAGGGGCAGGCATTTACACATTCTAGATCCATGCTCTTTATTGGATATATGTTTGCAAGTATTTTCTCCCATTCTGAGCCACCACATTTTATTCATGTCTGTGTGGCTTCCCCTCCACACTCTTCCTGGACCCACCCCCCTTTCTCTCCAGTGCCGCCACCACCGGCGGGTTCCTCTCCCCGGATCCTGCTCCTGCCCCACCCTCCCAGGGGCCAGTCTCCCTATCTCCACACCTGCCCCACCGAGGTCCAGTCTGCACACAGCAGCCAGTGCGCTTTCCACAGCACACTCTGGACCACTCCATCCCGGTGTGTGACAGCCTTCAAAGGCTCTCCACTTCCTTGGCACAAAGCCCAGCCCCGACCAGCGGCTTCACAGGCCGCACCTTGCCTGACCCTGCCCCCCTTGCGAGCCCCAGCTCCCGAAGCTCCCCGCCTTGCCCCTGCTGCAGCCACACTGACCGTCTCCCTCAGACACACTGAGCTTGTTCTCGGCCCGAGGCCTTGGCACGAGCTACTTCCTCTGCCCGGGATGCTCTGCCCCCTGTTCTGCACGTTGTCACCTCTTCTGTCACTCAACTAAAAAGTCACATCCTCAGACATTCTTAGAACACCAAATCTAATGTGACCAGCTCTGTACTCTCTGTGACATCGTGCCATTTTATTTCTCTGCAGAACAGTTACCACCGTGTGACACTTCCCTTGTTGACTTGTGCATTGCCTGCCTCTACTATGACAGGATATCGGTTTCCCGACAGTAGGGACTTTGTCTTACTCATCCCTCTGTCCCTGGTGTCCAGAGCCATGCCCGGCGCGCAGCACAAGCACAGCACGTTCCTGTGGGACGTCTGTGCCTGCAGCACCCACTGCGGTGCCTGTACCTGGGCGCCGAGTAGATGGTCGCTGCCTGAACTCGTCAGGTGATCCACTCCCGCGGCAGTGCCGTGGTCAGGGAGAGAAAAGACACACGTGCAGGAAAATGACAGGAGAAAATGCGCAGACAAGACTAAGAGATCAGTCCCTTCAGAAAGGTCCTGGGAGCTTTGTGGCAGTATCGCCACGTCTCTGGCCCTGGTACGAGCTGCCACCCAGCGGAGGGTCAGGGTCAGGCGCACACACAAAACTCACGGGCAGCGGCACAGCCCCGCGGCCTCCTCACAGCCCGCCCGTCAAAGGAAATGGACCCTTTTGGCCTCGGCTGCTGTTCACTCTGCTCCTGTACGTCCTGGTGTCTGCAGGACGGTCTTCCCATCCCTCCAGCCCCAGCACGGTGGCTCAGCCCCCTCACGCCCTGTGACAGCTCCGGGCTACTCTCAGGCCGTGTGGCACCAGGCCTGCTGGCTGAGCGTGGCACGTGGAGCGCGTGGACAGTTGGGGCCACACAGCACCACGTTTCCCCTTCGTGGACTCTCCAACGGGCCCCACCTCTCCCTGTGAGTGTCTGAGGACCCCGTGAGGAGGCCGCGTTGTCTTGGCGACACAAGATGTCTGCTAAGTCCCACGCGGGGCTCAGTGAGGAGCCGCTTTGCTGAGCGCCAGGCCCTCTCCAAGTCCTGAAGCGAACAGCGTCCGCCCGCTGTGGGGGCTGGGAGAGAAGATTCCCTGGGGTCAGGACCCTTGCCTGTGCTCCCAGGAGCCGGGTGCGGCCTCCGTCCTCGCTGTAGTCAAGAGTCGTGATGGACACAAACCCCGACCCGCGCTGGCCTCTCATCTGACACGAGGGCTCCAGATGCCAGGGCCGTGGCGGGCAGGGCTCACTTGGCAAGGCCATTCTCTCTGTTCCTGGCAGGACCTTTGCTGGGAGGTGGCCACCCAGGGCGTGGCCTTGCTTGCGGCTGTGCCCTTGCTTGCACCTGGCTCCCAGGTGCGGGGTCAGGGCAGCACACACGGGTCCCCTCACTCCTCTGTGCCCTGAGCACCGCGTCCCGCACCCCAGGGTGGTCCCTGTGCCCGGGGCATTGGCCTGGGGCTCAGGAGGGGAGTCTGCCTCCCCAGGTCTGAGTCTGCAGGGCCAGGCAGGGGCTCGGGGACTCTCAGACTTCGTCCTGCTGCTGTGTCCCTGCTCTGTTCTCAGCCCTGGGTGGTTTGGGGAGGGATTCTGGGGACAAGTCTTCCTCTTCTTCAGAGTGCCTGGAACTGCCCTTCACAGGCTAGTTCTCGGCTTTCGGTTCCAGGCCAAGCCCCCTGTAGCCCGTGGGCTTGGCAGGGGGAGTCTGAGACGAACACTCAGCCTGGGACGCAGGCCTCGGGCCTTCCTGGGCCGCGGGGGCAGGAGGGACTTTCACGAGAGCTGGCCTGGCTCAGCAGTCACCTCAGAAAACCCCGTCTCTGCCTTTGCTGGGCCCTGCCCTCTCTGTGTCTGTGCAAAGGCTGCTGACCAGGAAGCAGGCGCTCTGTTTACCAGGCGGCACCTGTCCACCTGCCTTTGCCAAAGTCCGACCTCAACTCTGGGCCCCGCCCTTCTCGCTCCTGGACTCACACCCTCCTCCCGGGAGGCGAAGCGGGTGTTCTCTACATCAGCCAGCAGGGGGTGCTGCTGCCACAGGGTCGGAGCCCCCAGGGGCCTGGGGCTGGGGGAGCCAGGCTGCTACTGCCCCAGGAACACGGGGGGACCCGGGGTGGACCGTGGCCTTGCTGGACAGCAGCGGGGTGGCGGGCTGTAGACGTGCCCTGTCCAGCAGCGAGGGCACCTTATCCGCCCTCCCCACCTGCTGTGCCCACACGCCCAGTGTCCAAAGGGCAAGGCGGAGCAGGCATTGTTTCAGGTTCTGGCCACCATCCCCAGTGACCTGGGCGTTCCTGGAGCAGCCTGTGACCTTCTTACTTCCCACCCTATTCTTTTTAGCTTAATTCCCTTGGCTCCCCAGACGCATAACCCGGGACAGAGGCCAAGGCCCAGGGCCTTGTCCTGGCCCAGCTGTGGGCACACACGTCCCCCAGGCAGAGTGGGGATGGGTCCCTGTGCTCCTCCTGGGATGTGGAACATGAGAGGGCCTGGAGGGGGTCCTGCTCCAGCCAGCCAGTCCCATCTCCTGGCCGCCACCAAATCCCAGCGTTGACTCCGCTCTCCAGTAGGTCCACCTCTCTTCATCCCTATGGCCACAGCCCTAACGCCTGGGTCACCTGAGTTGCTTCTGTCCACCCCCCGCCTCCAGTGTGCCGCAGGGTCCCACACAGGGTGCAGCAAGCTTAGGTTAGAACTCGTCAGGAGGCACTCGCACTTGGGGTCATGCAGGTACACAGCTGGCCCCTGAGCGTGGTGAGTGCCCCCTTAAATGCTATGCCCTAGGACTTCAATCCCCACCCCCAGGTCACACAGCAGGAGGTAAGCAGTGGGGGGGGGGCGGCAGAGCTTCATCTGCCTTACAGCCGCTCCCCACTGCTCACAATCCGCCCCCTTGGTCTGTGGAAAAACTGTCTTCCATGAAACCAGTCCTGGTGCCCAAAAGGTAGGGAAGCGCTGCCCTAGGAGACCGTTTGCCTCACCCTGGGGGTCTTGCCCTGGTGTGCACAGGCACCGTCCCTCTGTGGCAGCCACGGAGAGTTTTCTAAAGCATCGGTCAGGCCCCCAGTGGCCCTCACAGTCCTGCCCTAGAATTCAAGGCTGAGCAACATTTCATGACCGTCAGATGTCCCTATGTCCCGGCCTTCTGAAGTCACCTGCTCCAACAAAAGCAATTTACACTCATACCCCACACCATTTTGGTCATCAGCCCACACATGTGACGACAGACCCTGGTCTGGGCCTTGGATCCAGCAGGGGAGGAATCACTGGTACTTGCCCCGAGCAGCCCCTGTCTGCCAGGGTACGGTCCAGACCCCAAGCGCAGCACTCGGGTTCCTTGAGCGCAGCTCCCACCGCTGGTCCAGGGCAATCATCCCAGGCCTCACGAAAGCAACATCTGTCCTGCACCTCTGAGCCTCCAGGCCTTTCCCTGGGCTGTTCCCACATCCTGGAGTGCCCTCTCCACTCTTGGCCTATTAAACTTTAACTCAGCCTTATAGACCTTGCTGAACTGTCACCTTCTCAGAGTAGCCATCTGTGAACCCTGGCTGATAACTCTCCCCTGTCCCCGTGACCCCAGCCTCTCTGCCTCACACTCCAGGTACTCCGGGTATGCCACCCAGCTGTCGTTCCGCAGTGGGAGCGCACTTATCTGAGTGCCTGCTGTCTGAGGGCTGCGCTGGGTGCCGGCGGTGGGGCTGAGGGCGGCATCCTCCGCCCTGGGAGAGACATTCAAGTTAGCAGGGCAGGGTCCACGGCACTTACTCCTAAGTCCCCTCACAGGGCCAGCATGCACGGGCGCTGAGCAACATCGATGACCATCAGATGTCACTAGGCCTTCTGAAGTCACCTGCTCCACCAAAAGCAAAACAATACACTCATGCCCCAGCCCGTGAAGCCATGGGAGCCCTCTCCAAGACTCACGAGGGTGCTCAAGGAAGGATGCGTGGCTGTGTTTCATGAAGGTGACCAGTCATCAGAGGCCTGCTGGCTCAGGGCCCCTTCCCCATACAGCCCAGCCCGTTTTGCCCCCAGTTATGGACCCAGTCCTCTAAAACACTCCCAGCGCAGCACTGCAAGCTGGCTATCTGACATGGTGACACATTCACTGTGGTTTGTCACCTGCCAAGCTGGAGGGCAGTCACGCTTTCTCCCATACCATCCAGGCAGGTGGGTTTCTGCTGACCCTTCCCAACCTCCTCCAGTCAACTAGTCAGTCAGTCAGCAGATGCTTTCCTGAGGCCTTACCCATGCAGAGAAAGGACTGGAACCTGTCACACCTGGCTGACAGCCCGTTTTCCTTGGTCTGTGTCTGGATGGCCTTTGCCACTGGGCTTCCAGTCTTTCTGCAGGACTTGGAGGGGCCACATATGTGAACAGGACTATGGGAAAGGAGCAGAGGTCCCCTTGGAGGGACAGAACCAGGCAGAAACAACCAGAGTGCTGCTCAGGGAAGCTACATCCTTCCTTCCCACCCTTTGGGGTATCTGAAAACTTCTGTGGAAATTGCCTCACTGCTAATACCGTCTTGGGAAAACATGAGTGCTGCTAAGACCATCTGAATCCATCATCCACCCACCCATCCATCCAGGCCACACGGGTTCACGGGGCGCCTGCTCTCTGCTCAACCGAGGCTGGCTCCTGAGGCGATAGCAGTGAACAGGACCGCGCACCCACGGGGCCACCTGTTCTCCTGCCTCTTGCCCTGCTTTCCTTCCATGAATGTACCAGTAACTCAGTACTTGCTGAGTCCAAGCCACAAAGACACATCCCTGTTGGTATTTTCTAGCTTTGAGCTACATCTCCTGTAGCCAGAAGACCATAGCACCTATCTGATCTGGGGCCTCATTAAAGTGCTGCGTGGTTGCTGGGCCTCTCAAGGGTCCCTCCTCATTGTCCCAAGCCTTCCTCTCAGGGCTGGCCCTGGGGTCGGGATTCCCAGGCTGAGTCACCCCTGGCTGTGCTCAGAGCACAAGCTCAACTCTTGCAGCTTTTGGAGTTTCCCTGGCCCTCTCCCAGGCCAACCACCCTGATCCTGAGCCCAGAATGGAGAAAACCAACGCTGTCCTCTACAAGGGCTGCTGGGGTCTGCCTGCTGGTCCCTCCACTGGCTAACGGGCTGCCTCCAGCATGGCGACCACTGCTACCTGCCGCGCCCCCCAGCTCTTCCTGACCGAGGGAGTTCATTTACTTTGATTTGTGTCTTTCCGAGCACCATGGTCCCAGGGGAATGAGGAAGGAGCTCCCTACTACAGACTTGGGAACTCAAGGGCAAGAGTTCAGGAAACACGGGCTTGCAGGTGACACTGCCCACCTGGACCCCAGGTACCGCTTTGGGCCAAGAGATCAGGGCGGGTTCTGGACTCTGCCTCTGCCTATCCCAAACTTCTAGCCCTCCTGGCTCAGATCCAGACCCAGCCCACAGTCATCCTGGCCTGAGCGGCAAGCCCTGGGGAGGGCAGGAAGTGGCCGACCCCATAGCCAACATTCCTCTGTGGTGACGACAGTGGCCTTGCTGCCCAACCACCCCTCTGAGGGCAGTTCTCAGGGACCCAGAGGGCACCCGCCAAAGGGCTGAGGCATCTCCTTCATCTCACTGGGCTAGGCAGCCAGGGGAACTGGACCCCAAGGTCCCCGAGCGCAGGGCAAAAGGCCACAGGGCCCCCACAGATGCCTCTAACTCCTTTCACTCCTTCAGTGGGCAGTCACGGAGCCCTGTCTGTGGCCGGCCCACTCTAGACGCCGGGAGGCTGCACTCCCAAGGGGCTCCAAGTCACGCGGGGTAAGTCCCCCAATAAGTAAACAAAAAAGTACACGAATGAGATGACTTTCGTAAGGAGAAGAGCCGCTCACATGAGGACAGTAAGACGGGACATGACAGTAAGCGGCACGGCTGGGGGCCTCCGCCGTTTGGAGGGGGCATCCCCACCCCGCAGACCCCAGCCTGCTCACGGCACCCCCTCTCCCACACGGCCACCCCGCCTTCTGTGCGAACACCTTCCGGAGCGGGCTGGGAGCAGGTGCAGGCAGGTGGGGCTTTTCCGGGGCCGGTTTTCCCCGGCTCCCGCTGGAACTTCCAGCTGGCCAGTGGCCGGCGACACTGGACGCCGCCCGTCCCCCGCCCCTGCCACCGCGCGGAGCGCAGCGCTCCCAGCCCGGTTCCCGGAAACTCCTCGATTTCTGTCGCCCCGGCGTTTGCAAGAAACCGAAACCCCGGCCCCGCCCTCCCCGGGCGCGGGTCCGAACTGGGGCCGGACCCGCCCCTCCGCACCCCGGCGCGCCGCTCCCAGCCGCCGGGTCCCGGATCCGGCTCGGCACGACCCCCGCCTCCCGCGGGAGAGCTGCGCGTCCAGCCCCAGCCCCTCGGGCCGCAGCGGGCGGCGGGGAGCCCGGCAGAGGGACGCAAGCGGCCTCCCCTGCAGCGCTTCACAGGTGGGCGCCATTGCTGTGCGCCTACTGTGTGCGGGCCAAAGCAGGCAGGCGGGGAAGTGCGGGAGCGGGGAGGAAAAGAGGGAAAGGCAGGGTGTTTACAGAGAGCTCAGTACCCGGACGGTGGCTAGCTCCATCTTGCAGGAGTTGATAATGGGCACAGAGAAGTTTAGCAACGTGCCTGAGGTCACACAGCCTGTAGCTGCTGAGCTGGCTGCAAACCCAGAGCCCGCAGAGGGAAGCCGGGCCAGGAAGGGGGAGGAAGAGCCCCGGCGGCGGGCAGGTGAGCCGCCTGCCATGGGCGGGCAGCCAGCCAGCGAGGGGGTGGGCAGCGATGAGGGGCGGTCCCGGGCAGCCACCCGGCTGAGAGGCTTTGCGGTTCGCCCGCCTGCCCTCCCTTTCCAGGAAGCCGGCCAGCCTGCGCCGGCCGCTCGCCCCAACTCACCCCCGCCGGGGCCGAGCAGGAATGTGCGAGTCGGCCCGAAAGGCAGGTGCCCCCTCCGTCCACGCACACCCCCGGCTCGGCCGCGGCAGGGGCTCCGCACAGGCTCGGGGTGACCCAGGGCGAAGTGCAGGTGATGCGCCCCCGCAAAGGCCTCGAAGCCAGCCGGGGGCGCCGCCGTGGCGGGGGCAGCTCTGCGGCCCCGCAGCCCCCCTCGCGCGGGAGGCGGCGCCGACGCCGGCAAACCCGTGTGGGCCGCGGCCGCGGGCCCGGCCCGGAGCCTCCTCCGGTCTCGAGGGCGGGTGGGAAGCCGAGTTCTCTTTCCTCTCAACGCTGTGTTTATAAGAAATGAAACTCGGGACGGGGCCTCGGCGGCGGCCCACGCTGCCACCCCGCCCTCCCCGGGAGTTCCGGGACAGCCCTGAGCGTGAAGCCATCCCTGGGCGCGCGGTGCTGTCACACGACCCCTGCGCTCCCCGGCCAGCGCAGCCTCCCACGGAGCAGAGGATTTTTATAACAGTGCAGCGTTCTTTCTGCTGCGTCATGCGGCAGTTTTGCCAGAGCTCCGAGACGGGAGGGGCCGGTCTCGTGCCCCGTATCTCCGGGGCCAGACCTGGAGCTGACTCAGAGCCGGAGAGCGATTCGCGCTTGCTGGACGAATTGATCAGAGGCTTTCCTTCCAGCTGGGCTCCGTGCGGGCAGGGAGATGGCCCCTGGGTTCTGTCCGCAAGCTTTTGGATGCTTTGGGCTGATTTTATGCCGGCCCTGTGTTTTGCACTTCACAGTTTGGGACTGCCTGCCCCGCGGGTTTGCGGTGACAATAGGGAGATGATGGTTGGGAGGGGCCTTGAGCATCTCTGAGAGCCCTGCCTCTGGCCCTGCGAGGGGAGAAGGCATGCTGGGGGTGTCTGCTTTGGGGACCGTGCCCTCCCCACTCCGCACGCCGGCTCCACTGGTGGCAGGCCTCCCAGGCGAAAGCCTAGTTCAAGCCTCGCTGGGCCCCGCGCCCCAGCTCTACCAAGCTGATTTCTGAGAACATCTCCCCCCGCAACACCCATCTCTGTCAGCAGGGGGTTCGACCACAGGCTGCCAATCAATGTCTGTATCGGAGAGAATTAACAATCCGAGAAAGAAGGTGGGCCGAACTCCCGAGGGAGGGGCCCACACCTGAATGTAACAAGGATCCGCCGAATGCCTGCTGTGTGCCAGGCACTCTGCGGGGAGTGCCAGCGCCGCAGAATCACCGTGGCACCCTGGGTGCCCGCGCGCACGTCGCGTGGTGAGGGTGGGTGCCAGCCTCCTGGGCTCCAGGACTAATGGAGCCCACCTGGGGGCGAACAGTGCGTTCTGAGAGCCTGAGGGAGGGGGCTGGGGACAGGGCTTGGTCCCTCAGGGGAGAGGCTCCCACAAGGGGTGTGTGTATATGACAATGATGGTCTTACCCCCAGCGTCCTGACTGCAGAAGTCGCCTCAGAGGCGGCCCTGCCAGCCCAGAAAACCCCAGGGCCCCGCACGAAGAAGCCGCACAATGAATTCACCTCACGGGGCGAGCCCTTGACCCAGAACGGGGTGGGTGCCATCCTCAGCTAGACCCCAACTACCTCCAGCTGCAGGGAGGGAGGAACCTGCTTAGATTTTGTAGACTTTGTTCCGCAGAAAGTCGCCCCCCAGACAGTGTAAGCGGGGACAGGACGACACATGCAAGTTAAGGGCCAAGGGTTCCAAGCAGGGAAAGGACATGTCTCGTCAGCTGCCTTGGGGGCACTTCAAAGAGACCAGGCGTTTGCTCTGGGTCAGTCTCTTAAAAAAGGAGACATTGAAATGGGAGGGGGCGAGGGAGAGGGAGACAGAGAAAGAAGCGAGTGTTGCTAAGTAGCGTACTGTAGGAAGATGGGGATGAGGAGCAGGAGGGGAAACGCAGTGCAAGGTTCACGTGTTCCTGTTAACACATCTCCTTTGACTAACGTTCTAAAGTTTGGAAAGGATTTGGATAGTCTGGTTTCATCTTCACAACCATTAGGAGAGATGGGCGGAGATTAATTATCTACTTAGCAGATGAGAAAACCTAGGCCCAGAGAGGGGCAGTAAGTTGCCCGACATAACACAGCAGGTGGCAAAAGCACAAGAACCTAGGCTTTCACACTCTGTGTTCTCTCTCTACCCCCTCTAGTTACTGCCGAGGGCAAGATTGTGCAGAGACGTGAATGTGGGGTGGATACGAATGTTAGGGAGAGCCACTCCAGCGAGGCACTGTCTCCCTCATTGTCCTGGGCAGGCCTGGTAGGGAGGGAGGCCCAAGAGGAGGATGTCCTGGAATGTGAATATAATCTGATGCAAGGAAGGAAGACCCAGAGGAAGAGGTGAGGCAAAGAAGGGAAAGAGGATGGGAATTAGGAAGAGGAAAGCTGGGTGGGGGGAGGATGTGGAGAGCTCTCTGTGTGTGTGTGAGAGTCTGTGGATTGGGTTGTAGGCGAGTGTCCAGCGGGCAGCTAGAGCTTGGGTTTAGAGGCCATCTGCCCAGAGGAGACCGCTGGAATTGGAGAAGACTAGTACTTAGAGTCAGAGGAGGAAGAGGGCTGGCCGGAAACACTAAGAAGAGCACAGAGGAGGCCATGTGTTCTGCTTAGCATCACAGGGAGTGTGTGACACCTATTAGAATGGGATTCATCAAAAGCAGTTACAATAACAACTTTGGATACTTTGCGTACCACAAAAACATGCTTTGGCTTTATTTCACTGATTTGGAATATGGCACCCCCAACCATGATAAGCAGATTCCTATAGGCTTCAAAATAAAATGAGAATTCCTAAAGTTAACAAAAAGTCAAAGAACACTTCAAAGATGTAAATGACAGTGTCACTGGTAAATCCTAACACTGGGGGATTTCTCCTAAGCAAAACTTATCAGTGTGCACAAGGATTTAGCTAATAGTGTTGTCTGTATTATGAAAAAATGGAAATAACCTAAATGTCCTACAACAGGGGATTAATTGGGTAAATTTTTATTTATCCTTATGATAGAATAGTACGTACCCTTTACAAAGTATATTGCAGAAGGACATTTCGTGATATGGAAAGATGCTCATTTTGTATGTATGCACACATACAGGTGATTAGCTGTGAATTAAAATAAAGTTTTTGTTTTAAAGCACTTTCTGCGGCCTCCTGTGCCTTCACAGGATCACTGTGGTCAATTTCTCAGGCCACAAGAGATGCAAACTTCCTTTCCCCAATCTCATTCTGAACTTTCCAGCGCCTGATTTCAGGAACAGGACAAGCCTCCATTTGCTGCACCAAGAACAGATTTCAGGACTCGGGAGCCACCTGTTTTCTGTTCTTCTTGCTTAGAAGGTCTTGGTGCCTGTAGCAGGTTCTCACTCCCATTTGCCAGTTAAAGCACCTCAACTCCCGTCTAGGCCCCTTCCTCAGTTTCTCCAGACTCCTTGCCTCTCCTGGCTCTGGACCCACCACTATCTGGGAGACAGTTCTGACCATTCCTGCGGGGTCTCCTGGGCTGCTTTCCCAGGTGTGGCTTTGGTCACAACACTCAGATCCTGGTGCAGGATGAACACACGCATATCCTCCTGGCAGAGGGGCGGTAGAGTGACTGACAGATGGAATGCTTCCCCGGTGTGTTTGTTTATAGCCGGCATCAATGGGGTGCTGCCCTGGAGGGGGAGCTGGGGTGAGGGGACTGACATGCCTGGGGAGAGTGATTTACTTCTGAGTCAGCAGCTTTGGGGAGATAAGGAAGAAGCCTGCTGGGCCAGAGTTCTGTATGGAAAATGAACACAGCCCAGCCTCTAGAACTGCAAGTAGGACAAGGAGTAGCTGTGGGCACAGGCGTTAAGCTGTTGACCTTAGCGCAGGGCCCGGGACCTGGGTTCTCCAACCCTTTGGCTAGACCGACGGCCTGGGCCAGCCCTGAGCAATTCCTCCGTGCGGCCCATTGTCTCTGGACCAAGCCCTGGGGGCCCAGGGAGGACACCAATTCTACCACGGAGGAGCTCCCAGGCAAGGGCCACAGGGAGGCTGTGGAGGAGGCCTGACGCAGGAATGCTGGGAGGGACCAGAGCTCCCCGACCCCCACCCCCATTCAGCAGTCCTGGCTTCTCGGAACCCGTTTCTCTTTCTTCCTTTCCCTAAGGCCAGCCAGGCGCAGTCTCAGGCAGCGGTCCCCAACTCCCTGGGGCGAGGGGGGGGGCGTGGGCCCCTACTGGTCTGTGGCTTGTTAGGGACCAGGCTGCAGAGCTCCACCGCCCCTCCCTCCCCCGTCCATGGAAAAATTGTTTTCCATGAAACTTGGGGGGGGCGGGGGTGGGCGCACAGCAGGAGGTGAGCGGCGGGCGAGCTAGAGAAGCCTCATTTGTATTTACAGCCACTCCGCATCGCTGGAATCACCTCCTGAGCTCGCCTCCCCCGACCCCCAGCCCCCAAACGTCCTTGGAAAAATGGTCTTCCATGAAACCTTGAAACCGGTCCCTGGTGCCAAAAAGGTTGGGGACCGCTGTTCTCGGGATACAGACTGAATAGCGGCGGCGTGTCACCCTGGTCACTGTAGACCACGGGGCAGGGATCTTGGGAACCGTGCAGCGCGCTGTCTGCGTGGGGCATGGTGCCTTACAAGCATCATCTCGTCCCATCTCTGCAGACCAGCTAGGTAGGCTACTGTTGTTTGGGAGTTGAGGAAACTGAGGCTCTGAGTCCCAGGCCGGCTCTGCCAGCAGCAGCCAGGTTGGGGTTTCCCCTCACCCAGTACCCTGCGGGGGAGGCTTTCTGCCTCAACCTCCCCAGGGCAGGTGAGCGACCTGTAGGGAGGGCGTCCCCCCTCCAGACCAGGGCAGTGCGAGGGCTGAAACCCGCCCGTCTTTACACCCCATTAGCGGGCTTGGGGAGCCAGGCTGGTTTCCGGGATTCAGTCCCAGCGTCCTTTGAAGAGGGCGGCAGATGCTCAGGTGACCCCTCACCACCATCGGAGAGAGAGACGAGCCCTCCCCGCCCCTGCGCCCCCACAGCCCCCCAGGTAGGGGGAGGCGACGGTGGCAGGGGCGAGCGGCCTCCGGGCAGCGGGGGTGGGGCGCGGCGCGGGGCCGGCCCTCGGTGGCCCCGGGGCGGTGGCGCCGGCGGAGGGGGTGGGGCGGAGCGGCCGCCCTGTACTTCCCCTCCGCCGCTAGCGCTACAACAGCCTGATTTCCCCGAAATGACGCGGCGCGCCGGCCAATGGGCGCGCGCGCGGCCCCGGGGGCGGGCCGGGCCGGCCGGGGGAATCCCGCTAAGTGTTTAGACTGCTGCCCGCGCCGCGGCCCGGCAGAGCGCGCCTCTCCTCCGAGCCGGCAGGACGTGCGCCCGCGGCCGCGCCGCGCCAGCCCAGCGAGCCCCGCCGCGCCGCCCGACACCGGGCGTCCTCTGCGCCCTCGCGCCTCCCGGACTCGCGCCGCGCACCCGCCGCGCCGCCCGCAGCAGAGGTGAGCCCGCCCCGGGGGCCGGCGGCGTCGAACAAAAGGCGCGCGGGGCACCAGGAAGTGGGGCCCGGGAGCCCCGCCGGGGGGTCGCGGGCGCGCGGCGCGGGAGGGCGCCGCAGGAGCCGCGAGCGCGGCGCGGGGAGGGCGGGCCGCGGCGTGGACCGCCCACCCGGCCGGGGTTGCCGGCGCCCGGCCGCTGTCGCAGATCCGTGTGCGCGAAACCGCCGGGGCCTGCAGACGGCCTGGTCCGTGTGTCGCACGCAGCCACACGCCGTGCCGCGGACTCGGGTGTGCGCCCGCGCATGGGTGCCCAGTGCCCCCGGCTTTCGCGGTCCCAGCTCCGCGCCCAGGCCCAGGTTTTGGACTCCCCGTGTTGGTGGCAAGGGCTGGCTTGCTGCCCCGGGTGGCTGGAGGGGGTCGTGACCTGGGGGGGTTGCAGGAGAAGGCGCCACAGGTGTTCCCTGGACTCCTTCTCCCGAGGCGCGGAAACCAGGCCGGATGGGCCAGCGTCTCGGGCACTGTGGCCGTCAGGGAGGGGGAGGATGGCTTGTGGCGGGGGAGGGCGGGGGTGTCCATCGGGGAAGGTGCACAGCGAGCGGCGACAACTCAAAAGTCAGGCAAATTTCTTATTGACATCAAGCCAAAGAAGCTCTTCCTTTCCCAGATGATTTGAATTTTGAGAGAAAAGTTCTGGCCTTAAGATATCTGTATATTTTGCCTCTTTTCCGGCACATAAATCCTGCAGCCATCACTTGCGTGCCTCAGGCTGGCTGGGAGGGGAGGAGGGAAGGGGCAGGAGCGGGTTTTTTTTTGTTTTTTGTTTTTTGCCCAAGATGCGGAAAAGACTTGGAGAGCAGTTTTATTCAACTGCAGGCCCCTCCCCCAGGACTGTAGTCCCTAGCACCTGGCTGAGGGCAGAGGAGGGTAATTAAGTGGCCTCGGGGTGGGGCAGGGCAGTGCCCAAGGACTGTTCAGCAGATTCCAAACTGGAGCTTTCTGTCTTCTCTTTACAGCCAACATGCCCATCACTCGGATGCGCATGAGACCCTGGCTAGAGATGCAGATTAATTCCAACCAAATCCCAGGGTTGATCTGGATTAATAAAGTGAGTGCAACTCTTTGAGTTTTTCTCATTTACTTCTGGGGAACCACAGCTTCAGATGCAGCTCAAAAACGGAAGTGACAGGGGGGCAGGCAGATGTGTGTCCTAGTGGGTCCTACGTGCAGGGCCCAGCCCTGGGCTCTGCTTGCCTGACTCTTGCCTCCTTCCCGAGGTGTGGCCAGGGCACCCACCTAGAGACACAGTCTCCACGAGCAAGACTCTCCTAGCATCTGCAGAGCTTGGGTTCTGGTCCCCCCTGAGGGAGACCCCTGCCAACATACGCAGCCTCCTGCAGGCTCCCGTGGGACACACAGGAGACAGGGAAGCAGGCACTGCCGGGCAGGAAGGTGGCTGGCTTAGCAGAGGATGGAAGAATTAATCTTGTACCAGCTGCTCTGGCCCAAGAAGCCTGTAGCCTGTAGAGTTCGGGGCAATAACAGCATTCATAATAGTAGCTGACGCTCACTGAATGCTCGCTACGTACCTGGTCCCATGCTGAGGCTGTTACTTACATGGTGTTATTTAATCCTCACAATAGTCTCGTAAGATAGATCCTGTTAAGATCACTTTCAGATGAGGAGACTGAGGCAGTGAGAGGTAGATAATAAGATCACACAAAAAGTGATACAGCCAAGATTTGAACAGGCTCAGGGACCCATACTGGTAACCAGCAGTTAGTAGCAGTAAGACCTGACTCTGTGTTTACAGCTGTGTCACCACACATGCTTTGATTTTTATCCTCAAAGAACATTCTTTTAGGTATGTTGACTCATTTCAGAGAAGAGAAAACTGTGAGGGGCAAAGAGGTCCAGTGACAGTGCCAGGGGCACACAGGTGGTCAGCATCCACGTCTGGCCCAACGGCTGCCTCGGTGTGTGAGCAGGACCCCCTGTGTGGGAGCCAGTGGCCCAGACCAATCCCTGCTGGTGGAAGAAGCTCTTTCTTCTCTGTTGGTACTTGCAAGCTAGAGAGAAGCCTCCCAGAGCTTCAGAACCAGGGCTGTGGTGAGGATGCTCTGTGGGTCCCAGCACATCTGTAACTGGCAGAGGGAGGTCTTTTCTGAGCTGATGGTGCCACAGCTCATCGGAACCTGAAACTCCTGCTGAGAGATACAGAACGGCCTGTGTAAGCCAGTCTTAGGATGGGTCAAGTCAAGCCAGATGTCAGGGTGAAAAGGGGAAGTCAGCCTCTTCCCAGACTCAGGGGGCTGGGCAGACTCAGCCCCAAAACCTGTGGTCTCTGAGCTGACACGCCTTGTGTGTATGTGTGTCGTTGCTCAGGAAGAGATGATCTTCCAGATCCCTTGGAAGCATGCTGCCAAGCATGGCTGGGACATCAACAAGGACGCCTGTCTGTTCCGGAGCTGGGCCATTCATACAGGTGTGTGCCTGGGTCTCTGGCCCAGGAGGGCTGGGGGAGAGACAAGGGGAGGCACTAATGTTAACACAGGCTCTTCACTGGGGTCCCTGAGCTCCCTGAGACAGTGTGTAGAATTATTGGGAAGGGAGTCAGGGACAGACCTGTGTTTCTAGAGCAGAGGGTCCACTGTTTCAGCAAATTCTCAAAGGGATTTGTAAAGCCAAAATCTTAGAAAGTGTGGCTTCAGGGAGTTTTTTGGCTAAAGTTCTCCCTGGCAAAAGCAGCTGTAAGCCAGCACTGAAAGAGACCCAGGTCTTCCTTTTGTTGGTGCTAAGGTCCTTGTCTCGAGGCCCATCTGGTTGGTGGCCTCCTCTTATCCTTGAGGGATGGGTCCCATGGCCCATCTCAGAATAGTCAGCCCACCTATTAGTAGTAACTGTTCTTTGCTGCCCACTCTGTGCCCACTCCTGTGTTTGGAAATATCAGATAAGCCCCAGTCCCTACTCTCTGGCTGCTGATGTTCCAAGCAAGAAGACTAGGCATGGTCCTGGATACAGAGAACACACTTCTGCAGATATGGGCCCTCCAGTGCTGGCTGGGCCCTTCACTGGGGCCTGCTGGATGTGCTGGAGCCAAGCCCGGGCGCTGGAGAAGCCCAGGGCCTAGGCCCTGCAGAGCGTCCCTCAGGAACACCTGCTGATTTGACCAGTGTGGGTCTCTGGCAGCAGGACTCTTGCCTTCCTCCTCCCAGGCCAGGGCAGCTGAGGATTCCTGCCCATGGCCCTGATAATCCTCCTTGCTCTTCTGCTCTCTAGGCCGATATAAAGCAGGGGAAAAGGAGCCAGATCCCAAGACGTGGAAGGCCAACTTCCGCTGTGCCATGAACTCCCTGCCGGATATCGAGGAGGTGAAGGACCAGAGCAGGAACAAGGGCAGCTCCGCGGTGCGGGTGTACCGGATGCTCCCGCCTCTCACCAAGAACCAGAGAAAAGGTACCCAAGGGCTCTGGGTCCTGGGAAAGCCCTCGGAGGGAGGGTGGAAGGTGGTCAGCTGGGGCTGGTGCGCCTGTACCAAGGCTGACAGCCTGTCTGCCCCACAGAGAGAAAGTCCAAGTCCGGCCGAGATGCTAAGAGCAAGGCCAAGAGGAAGGTGAGCGTGGTCCTAAGCAGCCCCGCCTTTTGGCACCCGTGGGTCGGGGTGCAGAGCGGCAGAGGTGCTGTGACAGGCCTGGGCCTAAGCGTCTTTCTCCGTCCACAGTCATACGGGGACTCCAGCCCTGACACCTTCTCCGACGGACTCAGCAGCTCCACTCTGCCCGACGACCACAGCAGCTACACCGCTCAGGGCTATGTGGGGCAGGACTTGGATGTGGACCTGACTCCAGGTGAGAGGGGCTGGGTCTGGCAGGGGACCCGCAGGTCAGCAGGGTGGCTCCTTCGCTTGGATCTAGAAAGCTTGGTGCAGGCAGACGGCGGCCTGTTAGAGCAGGCTGCGGGTGGGGGTGCTGGGTGTCTTGCAAAGTAAGGAAGCACGCGGTTCTGACCTGTGGCTTTTGCTGTTGCCCAGCACTGTCGCCGTGTGCCGTCAGTAGCACTCTCCCCGACTGGCAGATCCCGCTGGAAGTTGTGCCAGATAGCACCAGCGACCTGTACAGCTTCCAGGTGTCACCCATGCCCTCCGCCTCGGAAGGTTGGTGCTGCTGGGCCTGGCCTGCCTGCCTGCCTGTTTGGGTCCTGGGAAGGGCGACCTGAGGGAGAAGATGCTCAGAACTCCCCCTGGCATCGAGCTTGCCCACCCCCACCCACGGGGCCGAGGCCGCCGCCTGGACACCGGGGAGGCTGCTCAGGCTGGGCTGCAGGGCTGGCGGGCTAGGAAGGAGAGGGAGGGGTCCAGGGGCTGCATTTTGGCCTCAGGTTGCTGATTCTCCTGCTTCTCTGCAGCCAGCGTCTGAGGGTGAGGAAGGAAGTGAGGGGTGGGAAGGGGCTTGGCTTCAGGGTTTAAGAGGCTGAGTCACCAGGCCAGTGTCCTATTGTGGAATCTCCATGGCGGGCAGGTCCGTGTGTGTGCGCGTGTGTGAAGGGGCGGGGGCTGGAACTGCGGGGTGAGCGCAGCTGACGCCGGCCAACTTCTCTGCTTGTCCCATCCACAGCTGCCACGGATGAGGACGACGAAGGGAAGTTAACTGAGGACATCATGAAGGTAACGGCCCTGCCTACCTGGGCACTCTCTTGAGGTAGAGTTTCTTAGTGAGCAGAGAGAGAACCAACCAGTGAGCTTCCAGATCACAGGGTCGGCAGCTGCTGCTGTCACCCGGCTGCTCGTCTTGTCCCACAAGTGCCACGTTCATGTGGTTGGCTGGTGGGACAGAAACATGGGCAGTGAGGGCAGGTGGGAGGCCTGGTCTCCAAGAGGCTGTCCTCGAGCAAGCCTGGGGGCCTCAGACGGCTCCGTGAGTCACGCCCACCGTCGCCGGGCCCCGGCCGCGTCCTTTGCCCCAGCATGCCCCAGCCCTGTTGGTTCGGGAAATGCACATCAGGTTCCGACAATCAGCCTTTGGAATCTGTAACGTGACGGCTTATAAACAAAAGAAAGCTGGCAAGTTATCCTCCAGGTGTTGCATTTAGTTTTAAAAACCGAGTATAAAAAAGTTGTTGCCGTCGTTGTGCCCTGGCTCTGTTCCGTCGCCCAGAAAATGGAGAGATGGGCTCAGTTCCTTATCTCCAGCTTTTGAGTCATCTTTTCTTGACTTGTTATGCTAACTTTTGCTGTAAGCCACACTTCAGCTGGTGTGTCCTTACAGGACTGAGAGGGAAGTCTTGGAGATGCCGAGCCAGAGGGTGGATGTGGGAGGAGTGGGATGAAGGGAGGGCCGGTGCCCGCGTGCACCTGCCCCTCGGGCCCCCGTCCCCACCGCGCAGCCCGCCTGCGTCCGTCTGAGGACGTGGACAGGCCAAGGGCGCAGTCCCGGCTGAAGAGCTGGTGCACCGAGGGCAGGGCCGCAGCCGAGTCTGCACTAGGAGGGAGCTGACGGTTTTTGCTCCTCTGTCCCCAGCTTTTGGAGCAGTCGGAGTGGCAGCCGACCAGCGTGGATGGGAAGGGGTACCTGCTCAACGAACCTGGGGCCCAGCCCACTTCCGTGTACGGAGACTTCAGCTGCAAAGAGGAGCCAGAAGTTGACAGTCCTGGGGGTACGAAGCCCCTGGACCCTTAGGGCCTCTTAGACAAGGAAGAACCACGTGGGGGCGGGGAAGGCTTGGGCGCAGGGCCAGGGAGCCGCGAGGTACGGCATCCTTCCTGAACTCATCTGGGGCGCAGACGGCCACTGCTCCCGTGCCCTGCGGGTGGCCTGCGCATGAGCGGGTGCTCGCTGCTGGGGTCGGGGGTGGGGAGCACACCGCATGCCTCCACCCCCATCCTCACACAACCTCGTTCTCGTCTCCCAGGGGACATCGGGCTGAGCCTACACCGCGTCTTCACAGATCTGAAGAACATGGACTCCAGCTGGCTGGACAGCGTGCTGCCCCCGGTCAGGATGTCCTCCATCCAGGCCATTCCCTGTGTGCCGTAGCTGGGTCCCGGCCCCGGCTGCCCCAGGCAAGCGGGGCCTGGCGTCACGGTGGGCCGTGGAGCAGAAACGCTGGACTCCGGCGGGCCCCTCGACTCGGCCCAGTGTGACCTCACTGTTAGGTGGGGTGGAGCCTCCCCTTTGGGTCAGCGGCCTCTCAGGGCCTCTGGCAGGCCAGGTCTGGGCTCGTCTCATGGCGTAAAGCTAGCCCTGTGTCAGGTGGGGGACTCAGACAGGAGTCAGCCTCTAGCTTTTCCCTGTGAGCCCAGCTGCCTGGAGAGGGTGTCACTGTCACTGGCTGGCTTGGAGGGGACAGACAGCGACCTCAGAAGAGCACAGCACCAGTCCCAGGGCTGGCTCTGCACTAAGAGACAATTGCACTAAGTGAATCCTGTTCCCAAAGAACCACCTCCCTTCCCAGCTGCGCCCTCGGACTGTTCTGGAGCCAGTGAAATGTGAAGGAAGACGGGGCCCGGCTGCCTCAGCCTCTGAGGAGCTCCGCCCCGCCCTGGCCGAGGGGCGTGGGAGAGACACGGCACTTTTTCTCGCGGGCGGGCGTCGCCACGTTCTGGTCAGAGGTGTACACTAAGGTTCCCGAGCTCTCGGCCTTGCGTTTATTTATACAGTGCCTTGCCCGGCGCCCACCCCCCTCCAGCCCGCAGCCCGCAGCAGGCCCGGGCGGACCGGTGAGCGTCTCGGTGTGACTTTAAAGTTGGAGGCGCCATCTAACCACTAAGTCATGTGTGACCACATATGACATGTGTGTAAATATGTAAATTTGTCTTTTTATAAAAAGTTAATTGTTTATAAGTGGTGTGGCCTTTTATTTAGAGAGAAACGGTAGATGTTCTACATTTTATGGAAACATTCTGCTGGACTCACTGCTGGCATCCGCCTGAGCTGGGCTTTGGGGTGAGCAGGGACACAGGTCTGTCGTAAAATCCTGTCATCTGTGTTCATGGAGGGATGGCGGGGAGGGCACAGTCCTGTCACGGGACACGCTCACGTAAACAAGGTCACTTGCCCCTGACTTTGTAGCCATGGCTGTGAGTTGATTCCGGGGCCTGGGGGCGTTAGGTTTTCAGTCCTGGGGACTGTGCCACAGACCACTCCAGAAAGTTAGCTGGTACGGCACAGTCACAATCGGGACAGACACCGGCCCAAGAAAGGTCCCGTGGCTGCTGTGCCGGCGTTACCTGCCGTCCGATTTCTACAGTGACAGAGAGGTTTTCTCTCTGCACCGTTCACTACGTGGCCGTGGGCACTCGCCGCGGGCGCCAGTGGAGCACGTGGAATGTGGCAGCAATGGAGGAGCTGAATTTTTTATTTAATTGAAATTTAAACAGCCACGTGTGACTAGTGGTTACTGTATTGGACAGTGTAGGCAGATCCTGGATTGGGGGCAGATCTGAGGGAGAGGGGCTTGGGTGGCTGGAGGACCCTGGGGACGGGCGGCTAGTCCCCCGCCAGGTGGAGAGTGTTTTATATTTTGACAGCCGACAGTAACGGTGCTGGACGCTGGTCCTGCGGAGCAGTGTGAACCAGGTCCGCGCACAGACGCGTTAGGGAGACTGCGGCTGACCTCATGCGATGTAGGATTCTCGCCGGGCTAGCAATGCACACAATCTCCAGGGAGGGTGTATTTGATCAGAACAGTGTTCCTGAAGACCACGGTTTGGGAACCACTGACACCACAATGCCCCCTTCAGATGGCCAAGTCACAGACTGTCTGAGGGTGGAAAGTCTGGACACGGGCTCTTCCCATGTTCCCCGCTAGTGTCTGGCCTCGGGGCACACACGGGACCCAGCAGGAGGCAGGCTGGCCAAGGGACGCCGGAGGGCACGGCCAGTGTCGTCTAGGGGTGGGGTCACGCGGACACAGCCTTGCTCAGGGAACGACAGCACTATCGACATCTTCCCTATCCTCAGTCCCAGAAACCCCGTGGGGAGCCCCGCTCACTGGGCCGGCCCTCTGGAAGGACCATGGGCCCTCGGGAGGGGAAGGCTGAGAGAGAAAATGACGGGAAAACTGCAAAATGGGCAGAGGTCGGCCTGACACGCTGGTTCTCTTCCAAGCTCAGGAAGTACTGTCCCCGGTCTCGCAGACGCGGTGTGAGTGGCAGGCGGACTCCTGGGTGTGTATCTGCGTGTGGATGCTGCACAGGCCCCTGTTAGGCCCTGCCCAGCAGAAGGCCCACTTGGAGTGGGCCTGCAAGAGAGCCTCACCTGCAGGCAGAGGGACGGACGAGATGGCCTTTTCCAGCTCCTGCAGGGCTCAGCCCTTGCTAAGAAGATGCAGGGTGCGGTGGCCAGCGCCCTGCGGCTCCCATCTGGGTTTTCTAGGGGGTGGCTCTCCAGTTAGTGACGGCAGCAGTGGCAGGAGGCAAGGTGGAGTGGGCTGGGGAGGGATGGCAGGGAAGGAACGCAACCCAGGAAAGACAGCAGGCCTGCCCCGGCTTCCCTTCTCCTGCCCGCAACTAATCCCTGATGGAGACCAGGCAGTGGGTATGGCGAAGTCCAGCTGTGGAAATCTCTCAAGTTCTAATAAGCAAAGTTCATCACTTGTGAGTCACCAAAACGAGAGAGGCATTATGTCCATCAGCTTCCAATCTCCAGAACCAAGATGAAGTCCTGACCTTCTCCACCTCTCTGGTCACAGGAGTCTTGAATGATTTGGAATAACCCCTTGGACTATCCAGGGAGGGAGCTCAAAACTCTGCGCCACCCCTACCCTTCATCACAAGGGAGCTGGGTGGTAGGGACCAAGCCGGTGGATATTGTGGGACGGAGCCAGACCCTCCCGGATGGAGAGCTGTTCCACCTCACCCCGCCGGGACCCCAGCCCTTTCTTGGAAGAAGAACAAAATAAAGTCTGACTGCTTACCTAAAGGTGACGGCAGCTGACGCTATTAATTCATTGGCCAAACAATGCCTGAAATGAGCAGTATCAGGATGATCTGAACCAGATTAAAACCTAATAATTTAAGGCCATTGGAAGGACCTGCCAAAGCTTCTGTGGTTTGTTCCAGAGAGTTTCAGGCCAAGCACTGATGCTGGAAGCTCTTGGCTGAGGGGGTTGGGCGGTCACTGAAAGATGTTCTGTTGGGGTTGTGACGACATCGCTGTCATCAAGACCACTTCCACTGGGGTGAACGGGCACAGTGGGACTGGCTCAGCCCCCCAGCTGGACCTCCCGTGTTGGCCAGAGTTCACAGATGTTCCAGGGCATTTCTGGCTAGTCACAAAGGTTTCCTTGCCTTCCGTGAAAGGTGTCACTTTAATTGGGCTGGTTCATTCTTTCAGCTTGCTTGGCAGCGAGAACAACGCTAGCGGCCAACATGCAAACTATCCCTTCTCGGTCCATCGGCTCTCAGCGGCTCTCAGCGCACGGTGCCCGCCCGGCAGGGTGTCGTAACCATCCTAACTCCAGCGATAAGAGCTTTCTCAGATCTCCCTCGGAAGCCTCCTGTGGGGCCTGCCAAGGACAGGCCTGAAATCCCGGGCAAAGCCCTGCCTCATCAGGGAGGTGAAGTCCTTTTCTCCGGGAGCGATGCCTCCTGGCCGGCAGGGCTGGGTCACGCCCAGGCTGTCGTCCGCTGGGTCCACTGTCTCCTTTCACACCGTTGGCACAGACTGAAAACTCCGCTCTGCACCGGAGGGTCCGGGTTTCCTTCAGGCAGTCCCGTGGGAGCACCGGGGCTAACGCGACCGCACAGGAAGCTTTTGTCTGTCAGATGCAGTGCGAGCTCTTAACCTGGGCATGGGTAACCCCGACGCCGAGGATGTGTGAGATTTGTCGGAACTCAGCACTAACCTTTCCACTCAGAAACGAGCAGGACTGGAAAAGACCCTGACGACACGGACCTCGGTGCTCACCGTGCCGGCGCCGCGCCAGGCGCCACGCCAAGCCCCGCGCAGGCCCCTTGAGCTGGCGCCACCGCGGCCTCCTGTCCACAGACCAAGACCAGTGCTGCCCAGGTGAGTGGGGCTTGCCCGGCTGGCCTCGTCAGTCGGCGCAGAGCCTGATTCCAACCCGCACCGTCTGTGTCCACAACCCAGGCTTGTCCACAGTGTCAGGCTCCCTGCAGAGGAGAAAACTGAGGCCTGGCAAGGAAGCTGGGAGAACTGGCAAGGGGTGGGCATGACGCCCGTGCTCAGAGAACGCCTGGGGATGTGGAGGGAAGGCAGCAGAAGCCGCGCTGCTGCGCCAGCCTGCAGCTCCCCCGCCCAACACACACCGACACCCCAGCCACGTGGCTCCGCTGCTACAGAGCCCAGGGCCCCACGGGGTGGGGTGTGGCTTGGTCCTCAAGGGAAGTGCTGCCCCACCTATGCCCCGGAGGCCACCTGCAGTTTCGGGGGGAGGCCCCAGGGGCTGGGCACAGACAGGCTTGTCACTGGGCCTCAGTGCAGGGGCAGCTCAGCTACACAGGCTTGTTTGCAAACCTGCTCCGGCTCCAGGGACTCTGGCCTGCCAGGCCTTATCTCAGCCCCAGGGATCAAAGAGGACTGCTCAGCTGCCTTTCTGTCTGAGCCAGGCAACCTCTTCTGCTCTACACCAGACCCTCTGCTGGGTCCTGGGCTTCCTCAGAGGTCTGGACTCTGGGTGGTGGACCGTAAGAGCCAGGGCCACTCAGGGGTGCATGCTACCTCCTGGCCACAGGCTGGGGCCAGACCCTGGCTCTGGTGGCCCCAGCACCTGGGTAGCTGGGAACCCACTGCCCTCAGCAGGTGGGTGCTCAGACTCACGCAGGCTTTCCTCAGGGAAGGCCACCCCAGCCAGGGTGCCGGCCCAGGGGACCACCACCCCTGGGCTTGGAGAGGGGCTTGCGGCAGCTCACTCAGAAGGATGCCACTTTTGGTCTCCGGCCGCACTGAGACATGTGCAGTGTAGCCCCAGGGTCCTCCCTCATCTAGCAGCTGTCACAGGCAAAGCCTCACCGTCCAAGGCCTGTCCCTTCCTGTCTGCCACTCCCCGTGTGGCCTGCAGGGTGTCCACTCTCGCTAACCGGACTGCAAGCTCCCCAGGGGCGAGCAGCTGGTCTCCTCCACGTTCTTACAGTGCTCAGTCGGGACTGACGCCTCAGGGCATCTCCTCCTGGTCAGCAAAGCCCTGCAGTCAGCAGCTGCTCACCGACCAAGAGCACACCTGGCTCCCGAGGCACTAGCCAGGCTGGACTCTGGGGAGCAGGGAAGGCGCAGAGGGGTAACTAGCCCTGCCCCTTCAGTCGAGCCCTGGGTGGAACAGGCCATGACCAGCCAGCAGCCCAGGAGACAGGCCCCAGAGCGAGGCCAGTGTGTGCGCGGCACGCAGCACGGCCTGCCCCTCCACGGGGCTGGAGATGCAAGGCTGAGTCATTAATGACTTTCCTTTATTAAAAACGTATACAAGAAAAGGAACTTGGTTTAATTTACGAAGAGTAAAAATACAGATAAGCAAATAAAAACACTCATTAAAGCCACCTGCAATACACCACCCAGAAGTAACCAGGCTGTTAGATTCTCAGAGACTCAGGTGCGAGCTCCCGTGCGCGTGTCTAGGAGCTCTGTCCCGTGCAGACACAGGCACGGAGTGCACAGGTGACGCCTCTGCTGCGGGCGCTGCAGGCAGGAGTCTGGAGTCTGCACTTCCCTGCCTTAGCACCCAGGTCTCCCAGCACCCAGGAGCCCCAAGGCCTGGCAGCACAGGCTGCAGAGAGACTGGGAGCAGGCTGGCAAATACCAAAGGCCTTGGAGACAGAGCGACACACTGTCCTGGTTTGCTCAGGACTGAAGAGTTTCCTGGGATTTGGAACTTTCAGTGCCAAAACTAGGAAAGTCCCAGGCCAACCAGGGCCAGCTGGCCACCCTACCTGATGGCCAAAGGCTTTGTCCAGCCCCTCCTGCCCTGCAGTGCCCACAGGCCCTCCTCTGGGGTCCTGGGGTCCCCCTCACTAGGCAGCCCAGGGACAGAGGCCTGGCTGGGGAGCTGCCAAAGCCTGAGGCTCAGGAAAGGGTAGGAGGAAAGGAGTGAGTGAAGGCAGGTAGCCTGTCATCACCTGAGAAAGGGGACCGTGAATTCTGGCTGTACGGGGCAGCCCGGGATGCCCAGTGAAAGGGCTCCAATGCTTGGCTGGCCGCCCCCCCAGCCTTGGAGCCACCCTCAGACCTGAGTGTCTGTGTCCTCAAGGCCAGCGTCAGGCCCAGCCCCTGCAAAGTGCAGGTGTCCGAACGGGAAGGACTCTGTCCCTGGGCTCCCACAGCCTGGTGCATCCAGCCTCCCCTCCTCCACCGCCACAGCCCAGCACTTCCTGCCCAGCTCCTCCCTACCCAGGACTGGGAGCCCAGGGTGGGAGGAGAGGAGTCCAGGACAGGGTGAGCTGAGTGAGGAACAGGCAGGTGGGAGAGAACCCGGGCAGAAAGGGCCTTGCTGACAGAGGCAAGAACACCCTGACAGTGGTCTGGCCTGGCCTGAGGACGGGGCCCTTACAACCCAGAAGAGAGGCTGGGTGTGGTAGGCGGAACAATGGTCCACGGTGGAAAGAGATGTCTGCGTCCTGGTGCATGGAGTATGTCGCTCCGTGCAAAGGGGCTTCACAGTTGCAGGTAGAATTAGGGTTGCTAATCGGCTCACGTTAACACAGAGAGAGACTCCTGGATGATCTGAGTGGGCCCAGTGTCACCGCAGGGTCCTTAAATAGGGAAGAGGGAGGCAGAAGAGTCAGAGCCAGAGACGGCGTTACGTGAAAGACTCGCCAGCCATCGCTGGCTTTGCGGACGGAGGAAGGAACCACAGGCCACGGAAAGCCGGCGCCTCCAAACACTGCAGAGGGCAGAGAAAGGGATTCTCTCCTCGAGGCCCAGGAAGGAATGCAGCCCTGCTGACACCGTGAGTGTAGCCCGGTGAGACCTGCCCTGGACATCTGACCTGCAGAACTGTAAGATAGCAATTTTATGCTGTTTTAAGCCCTAAATTTATGATAATTTGTTTGGGCAGCAGCAACAGGAAACTAAACACACAGGGAAGCCGCCTGGGGGAGGCAGCTGCCCAGATCCCCGCGTCAGCCTCGCGGGCCCCGCAGCCCCTCTGGTGGGTGGAAGACCCGCCCGGCCAGGGACAAGCTCCATGGCTGGGCCGTTCAAGCAGGCGCCCCAAGGACAGGGCCTTCGCTGAGCATCTCCACAGGAAACAGCTGCCCTTTGCACCCACTCCTGAAACCTCCAGCGAGGGAGGTGCTGGCTCTGAGTCGCGGTGCAGGAGCTGCCCGAGGTCAGGCCACCCAGTCAGAGCCCCCGAGGTTCGGCTGGAGACTCCCAGGGCACAGTTCCAGAGCCCCTCTGCCACCCACAGTACTCAGAGCACTTTCAGTTCTTGGCATCACCAAGGGGATCCAGTTTGGCTTAGGAAGAGCTGGTACTAGAGGGGAAAAAAAAGTAAAAAAAAAAAAAAATCACTGAATTGGATGCCAGCCAGATCTGCATGAAGTCCCCACTGAGCTACTTAAGCTACATGGCCTCAAGCCACCAGACCTCTTGCAGCCTCAGTTTCTTCGTCTGTAAAATGGGTATAACAGCACTTGTCCTTCCTGCCTCACAGGGTGTGTGAGTCTCAGGTGAGACAACACACGAGAAAAGGTTGCACCGCACAGACTGAGATGCCGTCGTTATTAATGAACAGTAACAGTCACCACCCCACAAGCCTTCTGATGGGGCGGATGATCACGGCGTCCCGTGCGGGAAGGAAGGGTGAGGAGGGCAGACGCATCAGAACCCTGTCTCGCTCACAGGCAAGGGCTGCAGCCTGGCCAGGAGAGAGCAGGCCCTGGCCACAGCCGCTGCCTGGAGGCTCACACCGGATGCGCGTGACACAGCCACCCCGCGGCCCCACAGGATGTCCTCCCCACCACTGCAGACGAGGGCTTCACACTTTGTTTTTTTTTTTTTAAAGGAAAAGGTTTTCTACAGTTCCCTCTGCATTAAAAACAGTCGTCCCTCATAAAACAAAATTTCACAGGGAAAAGGTGGAACGTGAAACCTACATACAATATAATTCTAACCCAACGAATATACAAAATATTGTTTATTTTTTTGAGACAGGGTTTCACTCTGTTGCCATGGCGTCAGCCTGGCTCACAGAAACCTCAAACTCCTGGGCTCAGGCCATCCTCCTGCCTCAGCCTCCTGGGCAGCTGGGACTACAGGTGTGTGCCACCACATCCGGCAATGGTTTTTCTTTTTCTAGAGATGAGGTCTCACTATGTTGCTCAGGCTGGCTTCAAAACTCCCGACCGTAACTGATTCTCCTGCCTTGGCCTCCCCAAGTGCTAGGATTACAGACGAAGCCACCGCACCCGACCAGAAAATACAATTTTAGGCGGAGGAAATACATAACGGCACTAAAGGTGATTACCTTTGGATGCTGGGATTACACGTGATTACATTTCCTTTGTATTTTTATGGTTTAAAAATGCTCTACAATGACCTATAATTACTTTTCTAACCAGGAAAATATTATAAATACATATGAAAAGTGCCAGGAACTTCCTTTTGTGGGGCCACAGACTGGACTCGAGGAGTCGTTTGAGCTGGGCCCGTTCTGGCGGCGGTCCTGGCCTGGGCCCAGGTCCTTGTGTGATCTCGGAGACTCACTGCTTTTTCTCCCTGACCTTTGTGTGCCTGGTGAGACAAGACGCGGGACCTCTGAAGCTCACTAATCACAGTGCTCGCCTCGGTCTCATCCACGCCCAGCTTCCGGTGGCTTCTCTGGCCTAGAGAGAAAGGCAAACGCCTTACTCGGGACTGAAGTTGCCGACCACCACCCTCAGCAGCCTTGCCCCTCCAGACGTGCCCCGCAGGCCCTGCCTCCCCCTCCTGGCCTTTGCCTCGTCATCAGAGTCCGCGCCCTCCCTGCAGAGCGAAGCCCGGCCACGCTGTGTGCAGCCTGCTGGGCGCAGGGACCCGCCCCCCGCTCGTGTGCAACAACAGCTGCTGTTTATCGGCCACTCGCTGCGGGTCACACGGTAAAGGTGCTCCCGTTTAGTCCGGCCAGCAGAGGCTGCACAGACTGAACCGTGGACAGCGCCCCCTGGAGTTGTGCACTGTGGTGACGCTACTTGATCTTCTCATGCCACCAAGGGATGCATCGTGAACCCCCCCCCGTTTCAGTGATAACTGAGGCTCAGAGACGTCAAGTAACTCACCCACTGTGACACAGTCGGCTTGTGGCAGAGCAGGGACGTGACCCCTGGTTCAGTGCTTTTTACTCTCACGGTGTGTTTCCCTCAGATTCACATTCCAGCACCTGAGCGCAGGAAAGGTGTGTTCTGGGTTGAACATGCAGAGGACATGCGGTGGTGTCTGGAGGCAGAGCTGTTAATCACAGTGGGCTGAATCACAGTTTATCCTTCAGTCAGCAAGTTCTCAGAGTGTCCGGGGGCTCTGGGGGCAGGGGTCGGTCTATTCTGCTCACTGCTGTGTCCAGGCACCTAGCTGTTTCTGGCACATAGTACATGCTCATTAAACACCACGAACCATTGCCCATTCAAACAACAAAACAATAAAGCAAGTAACACCAGCTACCATCCTCGTGTGCCTGCCACAAGCTGGCTGCCTCAGGGAGTTTCCAGGATAGTCAAGGAGAAACATAACAGTCTTGGCAAGGGCTACAACATGGGGTTTTACACCAAAACGGTGTCTACGTAAGGCCGCAAGAACACCAAAGAAAGGAAGATGATGGGTAGGAGCCCGGATCCTTCCCACGGTGCTGGAGGCCATGCCAGCCGCTGTCACCACCACAGCCCGAACACACTGACTGCCAAAGCACACAAACCCGAACTCTCTGTCCACATCCACGGTTCTGCCTGTTCAGATCACATCTGGATACTTTCGTCGCCCCCCAGACTGAATAACCAGCGTGCCGAGGGCCAGAAGATGAAGGGCTATGGAAACTGGTCTTGCTCGGCGTGCAGAAGAGAAAGGAGGGCGTCTTCAGTATCCGACGGACGGGCCAGCGGGCAGCAGCCCTGGGCACCCCGAGGCAGCCTGCTGCAGGTGGCGGGCGATCTGGTGAGGGCCCTCCAGAGACGCAGGAAGCCCCACGGGCTGCCTCTCCAGCAGGGTCCTCAGGAGCCCTTACTCTCTGCAGCTGCGGTCCCCCAACCCCGGGCCGTGGGACACCGTGCAGTCCCTGGCCTGTGTGGAACAGGGCCGCACAGCAGGGGGTGCGCAGCTCCGTCTGTATTTACAGCCGCTCCCCATCGCTCGCCGCCCCCCACCCCCACCTGGTCCGTGGGAAAATGGTCTTCCGTGAAACTGGTCCCTGGTGCCAAAAGGGGGAGGGGGGCCACTGCTCTATAGCCCACGCGCCACACACTTGTTCACTTAGCAAATGTTTATTAACGGTCATCCAGGGCTCACTCCAGGCTGGGGAAATAAAACACGGTCTGCACCCTCAGAGAACACCAGTCCCCTGGGGCAGGGAGTCAGGGCCTCATCCTGTGGCCCTGGACTCCCCAATGTGCGTCCAGCGGGCTCCCGTCTCGGCCACTACGGAGGCTCCTTCCTTCCTTGTGTTCTGCAGGCACCAGACAGACACATGGCGGATAACCAACAGATGCAGGCGCTCCCGAAGAGAGGATCCTGGAGTCGGAGCTCCGGCCGAGTCAGTACGACACAGGGGTCGAGCGGGGCTGGGTCCCAGACGGCCTCGTCTGCATGCGTCCCTCCGCCCACCCACATCCCCAGAAGCCCAGACGGGCCGTGGCCACGGTTTCTTCAGTTCCTGTTCCCACATCCACTGGTTGATCTTCCCTGGCTGGAAACTGGTCATGGCTGGGGTGTGAAAGGACGTCCCGCAACCCCGGATTCCACAACGGCTTTTATCTCCCGTCCCCTCCAAGGCTCCTCAGTCTGCAGGGGCGAGAGCGTGGCCCTCCTGGGCGCTGCTCGGAAGAGGCCGGCTGGAGGTGGAGCTCACTCTGCGGCCCTGTCCGTTCAATGCTGTTCGAGGCTGTAACAGGTTCACGTACACACGCTTTTTATGTTTTATTGTGAAGTAAGAGTTACGCAGAAAAATACACAAAACCTACGTTCAGTTTAACAAGTAACCATAAAGCAAATCTCTGTGTCACCACTACCTGAGTCAGGAGATCAAACAATGCTGGCACCTCCAGAGACCCCCAAGTTCCCCTCAAATCACAGCCCCAACCTTCCCCTGTGGTCAGGGACCAAATTAGCAATTGCGATGACCTTTGTGCTTTTTCATAGCTTTCCTTCCTCTGCGTATATCCTAGCAATACGGTCCAATGTTGCCAGTTGGTAAACCTTTGATAAACGGTATCCCACTGCACTCATCCTTGTTTGGCTGCATTACGTCGATGGGCTGCTCAGTGCTATCACCCAACATCACAGTATTTCGGTTGTTTACAAGTCACCGTTGTTCATTCCCTTTCACTGCAGTAAAGCTGGCGATGTGTCTGTCCTCCCTACTGTTGACGGACAACACGGGGGCTCCTTCTGGCGCTGCGTGAACATTCCAGCACACACGGGCGGAGTGTGGTTGACGCCGACACTGAGGAGTGGGGCTCCTGCGTCACAGGGTGTGTGCATTTTCAGCTTCGCCTCATCCTCTACATACTGTTTTAATCCTGAAAGTGCTTCTCAGAGAAACAGTGCTGAAACACCAGCTGTCTAGGTGGAGGAAATGAGGTATCTCCGCCCTTACGGCGTGACCTTCCACCTCTGTCTTCGGAACCTGGGCCCCTCCAGCCTAGCCAGCCTGTTCCCTGGCGCCCACAGGCTCCTCTCCAGCCTCCCCACCTTGCAGTTGGGTGGGGGTGGGAGGCTGAGAAAGAGGAAGTCGAAACCAAACACGAAGCACAGAGGAGTCCAGCTCACGACCCTTAGCGTCTCAGCAGCACACTCCACGAGAGAGGAGCTCCACGCAAACCGTCTGCGGAGCACGACTTGGGGCACTAGGCCACCAGTGCCAAGGGACGCTGCTGGACAGGCCAGCACTGTGCACGGCAGCACTCCACGCGATGTGACCCCAACCGTCTGAGGCATGGCCTCATCGTCACCACGTCGCAAAAGGACACCGAGCGGCAGAGACGCCGCGTTTCTGGCAGCGCGGTGCGATGGTCAGCAGCAGGGGGTCTGGGCCTGTTCAGATCGGGTTTAATTGTGACATCCCCTCGTTATCAGTGGCGCAACCTTGGGCCGGTTGCCTGACTTCCCTTAGTGTCTGCTTCTGCACCTGTAAGACGGGGCCCACCAGCACGCAGGGCTGCGGAGAGAGTGAAAAGACTCTCGTGCAGCAGGAGCTGGGCCGAGTGCCGGGGAAAAGGAAGCACAAGCGGAGCCACCGTGAGCCGCACTGCGCAGCGGTAACACTTGGAGCCCAAGGCTGCCGGCTGGGGAGCAGGGCTGGGGGTGCCCCTGGCGAGCCGGCCAGGCCATCAGGCCGCGTGAGGACTCAGCCGGTGGAGCACGGGCAGGGTGGTCTCTGAAACTCAGGCGCCCGGGCCGTCCTGCCCCCACTGCCTGTCCGGCCACCTGTGGGCACAGCTCTCTGCCCATCCGCGCTGCTTCCAGGGCAGCACTTCCGACGGAGCCGGCCGGACCCCGGCACATGTAGGGGCTCAGCTCCGCTTCCGCGCTGGCTCTCGGAGGCCGCGCCGGCGGGCAGCAACAGGGGCAGCCAATGGGTAGCAGAGCCTGTTGCTAAGGTCACTGCGAACCTTATTTGGCGACATGGGCTGACCCTGCCTTCACCTCTGAGAACCCTGGGAAACGCCAACCGCAGATGCGAAGTATGAACATCTCAAAACCACAAGTGCATTTCCTCTGAGAAGAGATTCGGCTCTCCTCCCGTCCAGCCTGCTCTCTCGGCCGGACGCCCGTGCATGATGGCTGTGTCAGGAGAGAGGAGCCTGGGGGAGTCCGCCGCCAGCCAGTCCCGGGCGGGGAGGGGCGGGGGCTGCGGTGCAGGTGGCGCGGGACCCAGCGAGGACCTCAAAGGCGTCCATCCTCACCCTGGCAGCTGCCGCCCGCTGCCCGGGCTTCCCGCACACCGGGAGGGCCTGTTCCCAGCCCCACTTCCTGCAGCCCCGGGAAGCCGCCGGCGTGAGGGCGACACACGGCCCGCTCGCAGAAGCGGCCTGCCCCGGCTCCTGCCATCCGCACCGGCCACGCTGCCTGGTGCAGCCCACAGCTCGGACGGTTGGCGGTTTCATTTGTCACCTCCCTGCGGTGCGTCTTCTAGTTTGACACTAAATAAGTGACACAGTGCCCCACCCCAAACACATGCAGCAGGGAAGCTGCGCCTCTGGCAGTTCTGTGGCACCCGCCACTGCTCACACGCGCACAGCGCCCTCAGGTGCGGGAGCCGCGCTCTCACCTGCCATCGCGCTGAGTCCTCAGCTCTGGCTGCGGAAATAACCACCACCGCCGACTGGGCCGCACCAGGAGTCAGGAACGCAGATTAACGCACAGAATTCACTGCAATTGTTCCCATTTTACAGAAGATAAAACGAGGCAAAGAGAGATTTAGTAATTAGCTCAAGGTCACGCAGCCTGCGAGCCACAGAGCTGGCATTTCATCCCAGAGAGCTCGGCTCCAGAGTCTGCCCTGCTACTTCTATGACGCTGCTCTCGTGGCACAAACGCCAGGACAGGGCCTATTTACAGACGGGAAGGCGAGGCTGGGAAGACCAAGGGCTGCGTGGGGCCTGCAGGCAGAGCTGCTCCTCGGCCCACGTCTCCTCCCAGGGGATCTCCACCAGCAGCCTTCACCTGCCCACCCTGTTTTAAAAACCACGTCGCGCCTCCAACCCCAGCTTGTCTCCTCCTGACGCTCAGACCAAAGCGGCCTTTCTGTTTTTGGTGGTCCAGGGAGCCCAGCGCCCCTGCCTATCTGGAAGAGGCCACGTGAAGCCCGTCCGTGCACGTAAGGGGGCAAAGCCGGAGCCAAGGCGAGCGTGTCACAGGGACACAGCCCCTGCCCCCCGCAGCGCCCCCTGCCGAGCCCACCGCCCTCAGGAACCACACACATTGGGACTCTCAGAGCATCCCACGGTCCGGGCTCTGGTACTGCGGGCAGCAAAGCCGGGGCGTCTGTCCACAGCATCCTCAGAGGCAGGCTCTCGGAGGGGCTGGGGTGGCGTCTGGACACCGGGCCCGGATGCAGACGCCTTGCGGGACCACTTTCTCCTGGGCTCTCCAGCCTGCCCTCACGCACCAGCCCGTGTGCGCCTACCGCAGGCCAGGCGCTATTCCAGGCCCTGGGGGCACACAGTGGCCGGCACAGACCAGGTTCCTGGCCTCACAGAGTTTCGAGAGGGAGGCAGACATTAGGCAAATAACGGCACAAATCTCTGAAAAATACAGGTGCTATGACAGGGTGCAACTTCAAGGGATGTAACCTAAGAAGCCGTGTGTGGGCCTGGGGGGCTTGGGCGGCTGTCCCCAAGGAAGAGACGTGTCAGATGAGGAAGGGCAGGGCGGAGCCAGCAGGGGCCGGTCTGGGCTCTCCCCCACTGCCCTCCTCCCTGAATTCCAGGCCCTTCAGGAAACCTGCTGCTTCTACACACGCTGCTTTGCCGGCCTTGTCCAAGTTGGCCCAGAGCGGTGCCTTTGCTGGCAGCTGCTTGCAGTGTTTGTGGCTGGGTGAGCACAGACCCGTGGTGGGTGGGGGAGACGGGACCAGAGGGGAGAGGAGTCTGGGGCTTGACCTCTGACCCTCAGGTAGACTCTGATTGAGAAAGTACCTCCTTTCCTCATCCGAGTCCTGGGTGTGCGTGTGGGGGAGCCCAGCAGGCCGGGGGGAGGCAGCTGCTATGAAGTGGTCCAGATCAACGGGTAGCCAGGCCTCCCCAACCCCAAATTATCGTTGAAAAGAGTTTTTCAACATCAGTATAAAATTAGCTTTTCCTAGAGAGGAAGTCCTCCCAGCTGACAGCGAGCTGGCCACCCCTCCCGCCAGGCTGCAGACCGGACACCTCCCGCCTTTACTGAAACGTGCACCGCCCTTCCCCCTCACTCCTGCTCCCCGGGGGACTCTCCCCGTGGAAAGGAAACTCCAGCCTGCGGGGGCATGAGGCTGTGATGTCCAGTTTCATTTTCCAGTTTCAGTTTAGAAGCAGCCCTGCCAGCTTCCAGCCCGTGCCCCAGCCCCGCCGAGGGCAGGAGAAGTGCTCCACAGCACCCCGCGCCTGGGCACCCCCACGGGGCGGCAGGGTCAGAACCACTGTGGGGAGGTTGTTAGAATGCACATGCCTGGCTCTCTGGTCTCTGAGGCTGCAGGGTTGGGCCCCTCGGTGATTCTGACGTGCTCTGTGGACCACACTGTGGCCGTCACGGCCTTAGAGACCATCAGAACAGCCAGAGCCCGCCTGGGGCACGGCCTCATCCTGCTCCAAGGCACCTCCCACGACAGGAGGGCTGCCTCCTTGTTCAATCCCCTGCCTGGTGCTGGACACGTCTCAGATGTCCTTCGGGACTTGAGGTCTGCAGGGAGTCCAGACAGTGGTCTTCAGGCAGGCCTCTCTCTTCCCCATACTCCGAATTTCCCTTTGGTAATTTGTGACAGGCATTAACAGAGACAAAACAAAAAATTCTACGGAAGCCCTTAGGCCCTTTTGTTCTGTCCATTGCTCTATTTATTTGCAATTTTTAGCCTAATCCCAGAAGGACGTAAGGACATTTAAATCCTTTTCCCTGTGTGTGTGAGCGCACCTGTAAGCGTGTGCAGGGCTGGCTCTCCCACTGTACTTCTGCCCCGGTCTGATCTTGGAGGGCGCAGGTGGGCAGGTCCCCGAGCCTGGCAGATGCAGACCTTGCCTAATCTCGAGGGCAAATTTGTTCTTCGGTGTTTCTAGTATCAGTTTTTGATCAATCATTAATCAAAGTTGCAATAAAAAGATAATCTTCTAAGGACTGGGCTGTAAAGGTCCTGGCTGCAACCTTACAAAACCTTTCTGTGGAGGCCTCAGAGCCAGGAGAAAAGGGCTGTGTGTCCGTAGCTGGATTTGAGATAAATGAAAGCCCTGTCCTTCTGTAACCAGGGGGCATGAACATGAACTTCGGCCACCTTAGTGGCTGTGGCCTCTTGCTTGACCGCTCTCTGCCAACAAAGCTAGAGACGCCCTGGCTCCTGGGCCAGGTGGCAAAGCTGGGAGAGGAGGCTGCAGTTGGGCCCAAATATGGGGGCCTGGGGTCCCTCCAGAGGAGGCATGGCTCTGGGGCAGTGCCTATAGCAGCGGAGGCAGGCAGCCCCCAGGCCTCCCACAGTCCCTGCGGTGGAGGGAGCCACTACTCTGGCGGCCTGGGTCACTGCTGCTGGCCTGTGCCCTACAGGGCGGACAGCTCCTGAGACAAGGAGGCACCTTCCCCCGAGAGGAGCAGAGGAAGCAGCCGCTCCTCCTGGGGCCCAGCACGGGCCAGAGGCTATGCAGCCCTCACTCCTTTCCACGCAAGGGAGAGGGTGGATCTGTTCCTTGGGGCATGAAGTCACAGCCTCCTGACAGCCCGAAGAAGCAAGAGCTAAGAGGTAGAATCAACAGGGACAACGTGAGGCCCAGCACTAGGTTCAAGAAGCAAGAGGACCAAGGTGGGGGCAGGTGGGGTGAACTTGAGTCGCGCGCAGTGCAGACCAACAGACTGAGGGAGTCCAGAGCGCTGCCGTGCTCACGCGGCCCCTGCTGAGAGGCGCAGCGTCGGAGAAGGTGGGAGAGGCACTTGCTTCTCTCTCCAACCCCTCCCGGCACATTACTGGGCCCACTCTGGGTACCATGTTTTTAGACACACAGAAGAAATGAGCATTTTCAGAGAAGCGCAACCCTGGAGGCCCAGGGGGTTGAAATCGGCCGTGAAAACTTGTTCAAAGGATTGACGTCCAGAACAGGGACAGACTTGCTCCGGATGGCTCCCAGGGAGGGAGCAGCACCAGTGGGAACAGATGAGAGAGAGATGCGAGGAGGCTCTTCTGTAAGTCCAATGTGGCCTCTCAAGAGGCACACGCATGCACGCACACACGCACACGCATACACACGCACGCACACACATGCACACACACGCACACACGCATGCACACATGCACACTGTTTCGAGAGAGAGACTAAGAATGAAAAGACACACACTGAAATTTTAGCAGTGGCTGTCTATGCCTGGTGATTGCAAATGATTTTAATGTTCTTCCTTTTGTACTTAGCAATATTTTCTAAAATCCCTAGAACGCACACAAATTACCTTTTTTATTACGACGAATACACACGGACGGTGCCATTTTGACCATTTTCAGGTGCTCTGTTCTGCGGTACTAAGCGCATGACACAGTGGTGCAGCCGCCGCCACCGTCCCCTCTCCAGAGCTGCTTCACCGTCCTCAGCGTAAACTCTGTGCCCATCAAACAGCAACTTCCTGTCCCCTCTCCTCCCGGCCCCCGGTGCCGCCGCCATTCCATTTTTTGTCTGCGTGAACTGACTACTCTAGACACCTTACGTAAGTGAAGTCATACAGTACTTGTCCTTTCGTGTCTGGCTTACGTCACTTGGCACGATGTCTCCAGGGTTCACGCGTGCTGTAGCACGTGTGTGAATTTCATCCCTTTTTAAAGCTGAGTGACGTCCCCACGTCTGTGCACACCACATTTCATTTCTCCCTTCGCCTGTCGACAGATACTCGGGTTGTTTCCTCCTCTTGGCCGTTGTGAGTGACACCGCCACGAACACCGGTGCACAGACAGCACTTGTAGCCTCTGCTGTCAGTTCTTCTGGGTGTAGTCCCAGAAGTAGAGCTGCTGGGTCAGGTGACAACAAATTATTGAGGAACAGCCACACTGTCTTCCACAGCGGCCGCACCGTTTTGCATCCCTACCAGCCATGTGCGGGGCTCCCGTTTCTTCTCACCTTTGCCAACACTTGTTATTTTCTGTTTTGTTTGTGGGGTTTTTTTTGCTGTTGTTTAAATAAATAATAGCCATCCTGAAGGCTGTGAAGTGTTATCTTACTTACTGTGGTTCTGACCTGCATTTCTCTAACCCAAACTACTTTTTAAAATCCAATTCTGTCTGAATCAAATCCTTTGTCTTTTTTTCCTCAATAATATGGACCTGCCCCCTTTTTCTCCTTTTTTGCATTATTTTTTTAAAAGTTGTGATTAAAGTACACATATAAAATTTACCATCTTAACCATTTTAAAGCGTACAGTTCACTATTAAGTGTATTCACACTGTTGTGCCCTAGCCCAAATGCCTTTTATAATGAGGAAAAGGAACGAAAGGCTGAAAGAAAGAAAAGAAAAGAAAAGAAAAGAGGAGGGAGGAGATCTCAGACCCTGGAGATGTTCGCACACAGGTGGTTCTCACGGTCTTGGCAGGGGCTGTTACTCATCCCTTGAGCATCTCTGCAGGGCTGGGCTCTATGCCGGGCAGGGGCTCCGAGGCGAGTGTGGCCTGGACGGGACCAGTGACACCCCGGGGCTGTCGTGGACACAGAGGCACGCCCTGTTGCCTGGCGTCAGGGAGGGCGTAGACGGCACTGGCTCAGGTCTGAAGGACGAGCAGGTGTTTGCAGGGGCCCAAGTGTGAGGGGAGGCGGTGCTGCTGGGCTGTGGCAGCATGTCCCACAACCGCCACTGCACACGCACCGCAAAATAATGTCTGTCTGTCTGCCCTGCTTGATTATGAGCTGCATGAGCGCAGAGCTGGTGGTCTCATTCACCACCGAATCCCCACCATGCCCAGCCCAGGCAACTGCAAGGGAAACACTTGCTGAATAAATGAGCTGTGACAAGGGAGAGAGAGGAGACGTCTCCTTCCAGAGCCGTGGCTACGGGAGACAGCCGGCCCGGCTGTGCCCAGGAGCACGGCAGGTGCGGGGAAGCGTCACGGAGACGGCAGGAGCCAGTGGAGAAGGAGAGTCTGGAGACCCAGGTGGGGAGGGCGGAAGGGCAGGCCTGCGGGAAGGGGCCTCTGCAGGAAGGCGGGGGCTGGAAGGCAGGCTCGGTGGAAGGAGAGCATTCTCTCTCTCATTGAGGCTCAGACGGCCAACGTGAAAATGAGAAAACACTGACCACTGGCAAGAGTACGAAGCGCCCTGCGGGTAGAACCCCCCACGTCGCGGGAGGCAGGGTTCTTCCCGTCATTGTTCCAGGTTCAGACAGCACGCGGTTGCTGGCCAGTGCAGGCTGCCATCTGGGCCAACCAGGGGAGCCCCAACTTCTGCACTTGGGTTATGAGAAACAAGGAGCTCTGTGTCCACGGCGATTTCTAAGATGGGCCCGAATCCGCAGGACATGGCTCCGCGCAGTCTCGAGTTGGCTCTGTGCCCACCGGCCTCCGAAGTGTCAACCTCGCCCACGTGCCTCCCTTTCCCTCCTCTCACGCCGCGCAGCTGGCAGGACTTCTGTCATGGAAGGTAGACCCTGTTCTTCCTAAAGAGCCCACAGGACAGGTACTGATGAGCTGGCGCCTCTCGCTCAGCTCAGGGAACTGCAGCGAACCCCGCCAGGGTGCTCGGGGCCCCCTGTAGCTCTGGCGGGGGAGCCTCCGTGCACTCCCCACTCTAGGCACCAGCACCCCAGCCCCCGACCCCGGTCCAGCTCCAGACCCGCTGCGCAGAGCCCCTCGCCGACCCGACACGTGGCGTGTGCCAGCACAGGGCCCACACGGGGCCGCTCGGCTTGACACCTGCACAGCTCGAAGAGGAGGGAAGGGAAGGGGTCTGTGTTTTCACTGCGTCATCCTTCTCACGCTGGAGGAGACTGCAGTGAGTTACCAAACGGCATTTTGCTCACGGTGGGGCAGCACAGAGAAGTGCCCGGCAGCCCCTGGGATGAGGTGGGGACGAGATGAGGGCGGATGACACAACGGGGACTCAGTCAAGGCAGCACGTCAGAAGCCCCGGTGTGTATAACACTTTCATTCTGAGTTCTGCCCAGCTCAGAGGAGTGAGGGGTCCCAGAGGCATGGGACGGCCAGGGAGGGTCCTGCAGCAGGACCCCCAAGGTGGGTACCGAGTCTCAGATGACAGAGGAGGCCATTGTGGGTGAGGGAAACATCAGCTGGGACCCACATGCAAACCTACAGGACGCAAGAGCTGGCCAGGCCTGGACCGCGCAGCAGAGCCCACCAGCTGTTCTCCCACCCAGGACAAAGGCCACAGACAGTGGGCCTCCGTCACCCCACCCAGGTCCCCAGAACACATGTCCTACTGTCCCCATCCTGACCACAGCCCCCATGTGAGCTGTGTCCCATTCACGCCGGCCTGGAAACTGGGAAGTACCTGGCATGGGGCCCTCCACTTCCCCCACATGATTGCCGGGAGCTCCGGGGAGACCAGCAAAGGGCCATTTTTGTGGTCAGGAAATGTCTGTGGCAGCTGCGGACACACAGCCCTGCCTGGACCCCTCTGAAGTAGAGGTCACATTCCGAAAGATTCTCAACTGCCAGCTCCAATTTCTTGCTTCTGGTAGGCTCATCTTAGCATGGGGTGAAGACTGTCTTTCCCCAAGTCAGTGAGGTCCTCCGAGGTCCAAATGCTCCAAGTTCAAGGGCAGAACACTGAGAAAGGCAACAGCGGATCCCATCATCATTTGCGGTTTAGTTCAATGGTTTTCGCCCTTGGCTGCACATTAGAATAATTAATACCCAAGGAACTTTAAAACAATACTCATGTCCAAATACTTCAACAAGCACTTTGCAAAGAGAAGATCTGAATGGCTCATAAACATATGAAAATGTGCTCAGTTATATTAGTCATCAGGGAAATGCAAATTAAAACCACATTGTGATACGACTTACATACCCACCAGAATGGCTAACGATGGAAAAGGTAGAAAATACCAATTGCTGGCAAAGACGTGAAACAACCAGGACTCTCGTACGTTGCTGGAGGGAGTACAAATTGGCACAGCCACTACAGAAAACCACGGGCACGAGACGTGACAGCCGGACACACTCATAACCATACTTGCCCAGCGAGTCCACTTCTAAGTATATGCCCAACAGAAGTGTGTACAGACACGCTCCAAAAGATAAACACACCAGCACGGCCAAAGCAGCAGCGGTCACAACAGCTCCACGCCGTAAACAGCAACCCAAACGGCCATCGACAGCAGAATGGATGAAGTGAGGATTACCCACACAGGAGAATACTCCACAGCAACAAGAAGGAACAGACCACAGCTAAAAGCAACCGCCGGGACGAGTGGTCTCACAAACACAACGCTGCGTGCAAGAAGCCAGACGCAAAAGGGTACGCGCTGTGAGATTCCATTCATGTAGCAGAAAGTTTGAGAACAGGCAGCACTAACCCACACCATGCGAATCTAGGAGGGAGGTTTGCTCTGGAGCCAGGTGGTGGCCGGACGGGGTCCGTGGGTCACGACAATGTTCAGTTTCTTGATCCGGATGCTGGTTATTAGGGGTAAGTTCACTTGGTGAAAATTCACTGAGGTTTATACTTAGGGTCTGTGGGTTTTTTTTGTTTTTTGGCATGTATGTCATCTTTAGTAAAAACTTAAAGATGTTCTGAAACCCTCATAAATGCATCAGAACCTTTGGGGGGGCAGGGAGGTCCAGGCGTCAGTGTCTTTAACATCCCGGACGACCGTGATGTGCGGCCGGGAGGGAAGGTCACTGGTTCAGCATCCTGGGAAAAGCAGACCTGCTCAAACGCCCCACACGGTCCCGACAGAGGGCACTTCCAGCTCAGCGGGGCGGGACGTGGGGTGGAGACGTCGCCTTTGCTGCCGTGCACAGGCGGGGGTGGGGGGGTTGTAGCCGCTGTCCCTGTCCTAACGTTTCCTCCCAGGCGGAGTCTGTTGAAAACTGGTTGCATCAGTTTGTAATGGCAACAAGGTGGGCCCGGCCCTGCCCGCCGCAGGAAGGGGGTCACCCGGCACAGCTGCCACGGGGCCATCTGTGGGGGTGTGGCACTGGGCTTCCCAGGGGCTGCCATGTAGGACGGTGGCACTACTGAGACAGCCTCAGTGGGGTAGGGAGCGGGTCTGACTCAGAGGCTCTATCTGTGTGGACAGCAGCCGGCTCTGTGCTCCAGATGATGCTCACTCCTGGCCTCGGCATCCAGATTAGGAATTTGCAACATCTCGCTGAGGACCACGCTGGGCTCAGCTCTAAGTGCTAGGGCTGAGAACGTTCCTTCCTCTCCGTGTGGTTAGCAGTGGCTGACCTCCAGCATGCTCTGGTCAAACTGCAGGCAGCTTGGGCAGGAAAAGACAGGCCACGGGGCTCTCACACAGGTGTTCCACCCACCTGGGCCCCACCCAGCCTCCCAGAGACTCACGGACCGTGAACTCCTGGGGTGGAGGGGGCAGTGCAGAGAGGCCTCAACAAGCTCCTCTGGCCCCCCTGGGACCTCTGCCACCAACAGAGAGCAGGGCTCAGCGGCAGGCTGGGTCTTCGGGTGGTGTCCCTGCACGTCTGCCCGCAGCGTGGCGTCTACAGAGCAGGAGTGAACAGGAAGGGGCCTGGGGCCTCCTGTTGCTCTGCTGGGCAGGGACGCTGGGGGCCTCGGCTAGGTTCCTGTGGCCAAAGGAAGCAGAGCAGCGTGGGCTGCAAGAGAACAAGCTGAACCGATAACGCCGTGTCACTCAGGGGCAGCCACGCTAAAATCATCATGAATAAGGCAGGTGGGGCAACGCTCCTGACTCTCTGGCTCCCCCAGGCCTTTCCCACCTGTCTGGTAGGGCTGAGGGTCCACAGGGGTGGGCCAGAGGGAGGCCTGGCCCTGAGGAGTCTGCCTGTGCCGCCGTGGCTGGGACCCGGCCCCACGTGCCACCTCACCTCCCTGTCTGTGAAATGCCACAGTGGCAGCCCTTGCCAGCCAGGGTGACAGGACCCCTTCCTGTTGTCGTCTTCACGAAGCGTTTATGAAATGCTTCCTTTTCCTGCTTCGGCGGATGGGTGACAAGGAGGAGTTGCTGACTGCATTCTCCCTAGAGGTGTGTGTGCTTCGAAGAAGTCCACACACTAAACACAAACGAGGGCTGACTGGGGCCAGAGAATGAGCAGCAGGAGAATCCAGGGAGTGTCCTGGCAGGACGGTGGGCAGGCTGAGCGCAGCGTGGCACAGCGTGGCACCGGGGCTGGCTCCGGGCTGCTCCTGGCGGTGTGAGGGCGAGGCCGGGGCCTCCCGGGCTCCCGCGTGTCCGCATCCCAGTGGACTGACAAGCCCACGGTGCTCCTCTGAGCAAAAGCATCACAGGGAAACACACAGGTGTGCGGGTCCCCCACCTGAGGGGCTCCTGACGTCAGCCCTGGAGGGAATCCCAACATCCAGCTCTACCTTCCAGACGCAGCAAGGATCTGTCATCCAGGACAGCATTTAATCCTTTCCTAAAACTGTTGATACTTTCCAGCCTGTCACGTAACTTCTGAAAGTCATCATAAATCCTCACTCCTGGTCTCCCTTTGTTTACGTGCATAGTTTCCTTCTCAAACACTCCAGTAAGTAACATTTTCCCTTATGGAGAAGTCACTAACCCACTGCCCTCCATTATGTGTATTCCAGTTAAAAACCTGGCCATGAACAATAGCAGAAAAAGCCCTTGAGTAGCCTAGAAATGTCACAAAGCTCAGACTCCTAGGAGAGCCTCCCAAGGCTCACGCGCGGAGTATTTACTCTCGTTTTAGATGCAGATCGGAAAAGGCTCCTGTGTGGGTCAGAGTCCCCGCAGGACACACTCCACTGGTAACCGGAGGGTTTAGGGAAGGCACTGTCTACAAAGGGGTGGGCAGGATTAAGGGAAACCCATGTGGGAAGGTGAAGCACCCTGGAGCCAGCAATAGTGGGAGCTGTGACTGTCACCTCTCCACCTAGGGAGGAAGGAGGCGTTCCTGGAACCCAGAGAGAGCTGTGGGAGGGGGCTGCCAACAGGAGCCGTGGGTTTGGGGAGTACAACAGACACTGCCAACCTGAGGCCTGGCAAGGGAGGGAGCTGGGGGAATGAAGTATCCCAACATCACTCCCTTCCCACCCTCCCACCTCCGTGGGGTCTTCCGATGGCCACAGCCAACAGGAAGCATGGAGACACGGAGCCAAGGTGACGCCACCCACCAAGGCCAGGCCCTGGGAGGTGTGGGGAAGATCGGCAGGAGCAGGGCCGGGTGGGGCAGGGCAGGGCAGAGAGTGCCCTGCGAGGCCATCTGGGCGAGCCGCTGAAAAAGAGCGAACAAGAGGCTGACACGCGGTGATGTAGCACCCTCCCCACAAACACGGACGAGACGCAGCCAGAGACAGAGGCGGCTGTGAAGAAAGGTTTGAGGAATTCCTGCACAATGACCAGGGCCCATCACAGAGGGACAGATCGTTCTGCTTAGCTTGGCAATTCCAAGGTAAACGTGTATGTTCACAAAGATGACCTGGAATTGTCAACAAAAGGTTAAATGTGGCCACGGAACGGCTTACGAGAGCTGTCCCGGGACAGGGAGGGTTATAACACAGCTCAGAGACACATGCGTCCAAAGAGTCCAGCAGGGCTTCCCCGTAGACACGCCAGGTTATTCACATGTCCCAGTCTCCTTCCTCTCTCGAAGCACCACGAAAATGCCAGTCAAGAAATCAAATGGTGTAAACCCTCAAAGGCAAAGAGACGGTAAAGGAGACGGGAGTGGCTGAGAGATTTCTACGAACTCCCGGCGGCTGGAAGGCAGGCAGGGCACGGCGGCTGGCGCGGAGGCGGCGAGTCTCCCAGACGCCTGCAGAGGGGCACGCTGAGAGCCCTGGGGGAGAACAGGCGCCACAGGCAGAAGTGGGTACGGCGCAGGGGCCAGTGGGGTAATGAACAAGGAAACTGGCCGAAATCCTCCCCGGATCCCACCCAACACCCTGCCCCACACAGCAGGAGACAGAGGCACTGAACAGAAGACTCGGGCTGGAGAGGATGAAAACGGGGATGAGGGAAAGTCTGGAGAGTGGACAGTGGGACCCAGTGTCCCGCCCACTCACCTTGCCCTGCCCAGGTATCCATCACCCTGGACAGGAGTGCGGGAATTTAAAACACGGCTGCAAATTCTCTGACGCTTCTTCCGCTGAGACGTGGGTCTGCGTCCCCTGCTCTGAAGCTGGGTGGGCTTGTGACGATAGCACAAGTGAGCTGCGCGACTCCCAAGGCTGGGCCACAGGCAGCCACGCAGCTTCCATCTGTTTGGCCAGAACACGCACGCCGGGGGCCTGAGCTACCCGTAGGAGGCCGACGACCCGGCCACGTGCCGGGGAGGCCATATGCGGCCTCTCCGGTCAACAGTCCCAGCTGAGCCCGGCCGTCCAGCTCTCCCTGCCAGGTAGGAACTATCGTGGAATTGGGTCCTTCAGCCCCAGCCATCCCAGTCACCCTCGGTCATCCCAGCTGACGCCCCAGACATCGCAGAGCAGGAAGAGCCGTGCCCTCCTGATTCCTTGACGTGCAGCATAATGAAAATGCGGTTGTCTCACGCTACTGACTTGCGTCCGGGTGGCTTGTTACGCAGCAGCGGGTAACTGGAACCAGGAGTTAGAATGCTTCTCTTGGGAAGCCGAATTGCTCCGGAATAGTGATTATTAACAGGGTGACTCTGCCCCCCCGGGGACATTTGGCAATGCTTAGAGACGTTTTTGGTTATCACCACGTTGGCAGGGGGTTGCTGCCGACACCCAGTGTGTAGAAGTCAGTGATGCTGCTAAACATTCTGCAAGGCACAAGGCAGCCGCTGACAACAAGGAATCACTCAGCCCCGTACGTCAGCAGCGCCGAGGCTGAGAAGCCCAGCTCAAGAGAAAAGATGCCGGCACTGAAGGCCTGTTAATGGAAAGGCTGGCCTCCTCCTTTAGCGAAGCCCCACTTGATAAAGTCTCCCCGAGCAAGCACAGTTTAGATCGTCTTTTTACTGCTGTGACAAGCATCAACAGACAGCCAAGACATCGGGTGTTTGAGGAAAGCCTCCAACACGGAAGACAGAGAGAAGAGAGAGAAAGGACAAAAGAAGCCAGGTAGAAGCAAAGTCAAAGTAGAGAACAGAAGAATATTAAGACAAAAAGGACATTTATGAAAATAAATAGCACCTCCAGAGGGATAAGAGGGAGACAGCATATGCGCGAAACAAGAATGTGATGTTACAGAAAAAGAACGATCGGAACAAGAACGCGTACTTGGATATTAAAAATAGGAAAGCCGATTTTTTTTTTTTCAAAAATCAGCAGAGGAGTTGGAGCATGAAGTCAATGAAGATTTCCCAAGAAAGACCAAAAAGGCAAAGAGATGGAAAACAGGAGAGAACAATGTAAGAAAATTCAATATTAATCCAAGGTGATCTAACAGACACAACACAGGGGAGAAAATTATTACAGAAATAATACAAGAAAATTTTCCAGAACTCACGGACGCTACTTGTTCAGCGGTGAAGAGTTATGTCCACATTCACGACTGAGTTAACCGCAAGTCACGTCATGTTCTTACGGGGACTGTGGAGGGGGGAGAAGGGGGCGGTTCCTCGTCTATCACAGTGAGTGTCCAAAATCGGCGATCGAGAAATAACAACATAAACAGAAACAGGAACCAACAAAGGGTTGAAAGAGGCTATCTCTAGAGAGGGGGACGGAGAAAGGCAGGGAGGGGTTTTCATTATGAACCTCTCAGTACAATTGATATTTAGATCACATGTGTGCTTGTTTTTTTAAGTTTTGTATTGTTTTTGATTGACACACAATAATTGAACGTATTTCTGTGGTACCGCGTGATGCTTTGACACATACGGACACTGTGCCACGATCACATCAGGGCAATCGGCATATCCATCACCGTAAACACTGGCCGTTTCTCTGTGGCGACATCTTTCAAAATCCTCTCTTCGAGCTATTTTGAATGTATTATTTTGATAAATTTAATAAAATACAAATTAATTTATAATGAGTACAATAAAAAAATTGCAATGTGATGAGATTAAATCTAATTATTTGGAAAGTTCACTTATGCAGATGAGCCATGCCCCAAAAATTCTCAATGAGCTGGGTGTGGCGGCACATTCCAGCTACTCAGCCAAGGCAGGCAGATTGCTTGATCCTAAGAGTTTGGATCAAGCCTAGGCAACATAGCAAGATACTGTCTAAAAAAAAAAAAAAAAAAAAACAAAGAAAATACTGCTCGGTGAACTGGCACGGGTGGGCATAACCTCAGAAGTGGAAGAGTTTCTCCCGATGTCACTGGCCAGTAGGGCAGTTGGTGGGTGGGGGTGGGGAGGGGAGCCTGGCGGCCAGTCACTGTCTCCCTTTCCCGCAGGCTGTATCTGCTTGGGACACCCTGCTCTTGGGTGTGGACACCACCGGGCTGCCAAAGAAGAAAGGTGCTAATCCTTTTAGGATGACTTCTGGGAGTTCACTGGGATTCCCTGCCTTGCCTACTCCAGACACGGACAAAATGCGGCTTTACTAAAGGTGGATGAGGCAGGCCCCCGGCTAGCGTCACAGGGCTCCTCCTGGCATGTGCTAGAGGCGGGTTGTCCCCGCAGCTGAAGGAGGCTGCACACGTCCATGATCCTCGGAAGCTGGGACAGATGAGCCTTAGTTACCAAAGCTCTTACCTGGAGCCCACCCAGGAAATGCCAGTGATGGGGGACGGGGAGGCACCCGCCCTCGGGTCCGACCTCCCTTTCTTTCCTCCACCCACTGCCCTTCCCGGGTCCTCCCCTCCTAGCCTCCACCTCAGCCCTGCAGGGCCCTGCGCAGGGGCTACTCAGTGGACCTGCCTGCTGAATGCACTGCATTTTTTAAAAAAACATTTAAAATAGTTATGGTTACTTTTTCTTTTTTCACTACACCATCATTATATAAGCAGTATATATTCCTTGTAGAAAAATGAGAAAACACTGAAAACCACTCATGAGTCTACCAGTCAAAAATCCCCTCTCCTGGTCTGTGAATTTCCGGAACGTTTCCAGGCTCACGCACGGGTTAACGTCAGGTCCACGCCTTGTCCCAGCACCCGTCTGCTGAGCTACCGCTCGTGCAGGCTGCGCCGCGGGCCTTAGTGTGTTCACATCGCCAAGCTCTCCTGGCTTCATTACGCCCGTTTTACAGGCAGGAAAGAGAGGCTCAGGGAGGTCACGTTACCTGCCCGAGTTCCCAGGCTGGTGAAGGGACTGCTCTGGATTTCAACTCTTCAGGCTGAGTCCAAAGCTACTTTCTTTGCACGTTTTGTAAGATTTTTCCATTTTTCTTTCTTTCTTTTTTTAAAAAACAATACACCCAAATATCTCTCCTGTTAGTAAATACACGTCTACGACACTCTGACCAGTGACAGTCCCTCGTGTGGATGTCCCAGGTCTGAATGGCCAATTCCTAATTGTTGGGCTTTCAGATCTTTCCTTTGTCTTTTTCTATCATAAGCAATGCAGTTATAAACACCTTCAAACATACACCTTTGCACAAATGTGATTATTTTCCAACAATAAACTCTGGGGAGTGGAGCTGCTTGGTCAAAGGCCGGACGTATTTTTAAAAGCTGTCCCCTCCCAGTCCCATCCGCAGTACATGTCTGTGCACGTCCCCACCTCCACTGTTTGGGAGGTTTTTCTACTTTTCAAAATTTGGACAGAATCAGAGAAACCCTTTGCTAGAAGGGTCCTCGTATATTCCTCTGGACCCAGAACTAACCCAGCCTTGCTGAAAACAAAAGCCCTAGACACTCTGCCACGGCCGGGCACGATTTCAGCAAGCCAGGCGGGACCTCCAAGGAAGTGAGGAAGGGAGGCCTGGAGGCAGGGAAGGAAAGCAGAGCCGGAGGACCGTGCTGTGGGCCCTGAAGGTGCCACGTTTTCCCAAGGGAAGCACTGCTTTCCTGGGTCTGGAGGCCTCACAGCCATCTCTGATGACACTGAGCTGTCCCTGCCGTCCCCAGGGTTCTCACCCTATCCAGGAAGTCAGCACACACCTCACAGCTATCTCTGATGACACTGCGCTGTCCCTGCTGTCCCCAGGGTTCTCACTCTAACCAGGAAGTCCGCACACACCTCACAGCCATCCCTGATGACACTGCGCTGTCCCTGCTGTCCCCAGGGTTCTCACCCTATCCACGAAGTCAGCACACACCTCACAGCCATCTCTGATGACACTGCGCTGTCCCTGCTGTCCCCAGGGTTCTCACTCTATCCAGGAGGTCCGCACACACCCCCTGGGCCTTCGCTTCACCCGGCCGCCAGCACTTTGAGCGCCCTGGTCTTCCCTGAACGCTTTCCGAGCCTGGTACGCTGAGAAGTCCCAAACTAGACGTGGTCTTACTGTTCTCTTACCTTGTCGCTGTCTTCCTCCAACGGGCTGCAAACTCTGGCACCTGCAGAGAGACAAAGGAAAGCAAAGGACTGAGGCGGAGCTCTGAGGATGGGTCTTTGACGGAAGCTGAGTGAGGAGAGCCCGTCGGTGGTGAGGCGGTGAGTTCTTCGGAAGCGCTGAGGTGTGAGCTGGCCGCCTGCTGGCCCGGGGCAGACACGGGCAGCGGGGCTCCCACGAGGGGCGTCCTCCACCAGGAGGGTTTCTCACTCACTCAGCCTGACAGGCCTTAACAACGGCAGAAACCCCAGTGCTCTTTCCATCGTCCTAAAGCCCCGTATGAACAGCGAGTGGCCCCTTCACTCGTTCACACTGATACGTTTACTGAGCATCTACTAAGCGCCGGGCTCTGGGGACACGACAGTGGACAAACCAGACAGGAACCTCTGCCCTCATGGAGCTTACAATCTGCTGGGGGAGACCAACCACTAACAAAATAAATAAGGTAAAACCAGACGAGTCAGAGGAGGTAAGTGCCGCGGAGGGAAGACAGAGCGGGAGAGGTGGGCAGGCACGTTGGGGCAGGCGGTGGGAGGGAGCGTCGGAATTCAGACAGCGTGTCCAGGGAAGGCGAGAGACCCGACAAGGGAAACCGTGAACAAACAAAGACCTGAAAGAAGTGAGGGCTGAGGATGCGAACCCGACGACTGATGAGGAAGAAGCTCGCCAGGCGGAGGGAACAGCAGGCACGAAGGCCCGGAGGAGAGAGCGGCCTGGCGTGCCAAGACGCGCCAGGAGGGCTCGCGGCGGGCAGGGTGAACGAGGGGAGGAAGGGCAGGGGCGGGGCAGCGGGAGGCTCCGGAGTGTGCAGGGCACTCGGGGAGGCCCTGTGGGCACTTGGGCTTTGACCCCGAGATGGAGCCACCAGAGGGTTTCGTACAGAGGCGTGACATGATGTGACCCACATTGTGACAGGCTCACTCTGGATGCCATATGGAGAATAAACTGGGGAGGAAAGGCAGAACCAGGTAGGAGGTTACTGCGGATGTCTTGGACCAGAGCAGCAGCGTCTGAGATGTGGTCAGATTCTAGAAAGTAGAGCCAACGGGGTTTGTTGCAGGACTGGAAGTGTCAAGGAGGACTCCCAGATCTTTGGCCTGAGCGACTGAGAGGACGGAATTGCCATTTTTGGAACCGCAGAGACCTGCTCAGGGAGGAAGACGAGCAACTCAGCTTCGGACACGTTAGGTGCGAGATGCCTTTTAGACGCTCACGTAGAGAGGCCCGCAGGCAGGTGGACATGTGAGTCTGGAGTTCAGGGGAGAGGCCAGGCTGGAAATGAAGGTCCGTGGGTGCCTAGCGTGCAGCTCTTCAAAGCCATCACGGAGGCTCACCGGGGGGTGGATGTCAGCAGAGAAGCTGTCCAAGGACTGAGCTCCACTGATAGCTCAGCCAAAGAGACAAAGGACTAGCAAGTAAAACAGGAGGGAAACCAGGAGAAGGAGTTTCAGGGAGGACGTGACAGGTCAAGTGACATGAGGACAGAGAACTAACAGCTGGGTTTGGCATCCTGGAGTCACAGGGGTCCTCGTCAGGGCAGATCCGGCGGGATGCTGGCGTGGGGACCTGAGTGGAGCAGCAGGGAGGAGCTGGAGCTGTGGGCTGGGAGGCCGAGCGGGAGGCAGCCCCAGAGGGTGGGGAGGAAAGGGGCAAGGGACGCTACGACGAACTGGCTCTCCCTTCACTTTCCTTGTTTACAAAACGTAAAGCGCAGAGCTGGCATTCCCACAACGCCTGTAAGAGGCCCTGGTGTTACTAAGGCTGGCCCGGGGCCTCCAGGTTGCCGAGCTTCACCCATTTCTGGTCCTAAAAACCAGCTCCCTGCCTGCTTCCGGATTCCCGTCAAGTTATTTCCGTTTTCCCACTGCCACGGGTAGCCTTTGAACGAACCCCCGTCACTTGAGGCTACCGAGCAATCCTCAGTTGATTGCCGACCAAGATCCAGCGTGGGCCCTTTCTCCTGATGGGGCGTCAGAGGGAGCCGGACAGACGGGGCCCTGCCCCCGGGGAGCTTCCTTCTGGTGCGGGAGACAAGTCATCACCCGGAACACGATGGGCAGGCAGCAAGTCCAGCCACGTGCCGTGAAGCCGACATGACGGGGATACAGGTAGAGGATAAGGATGGGAGGGGCCTCCTCCAGGCAGGCGTGTGACCCGGAGGGGAGAGGGCACTGAGGTGAGGCCTGGCCCGCGCAGCCCGGCGCGTCTCCTCCCGCTGGCCTCACTCCGCTGCTCCCAGGCTTCCCGGGCTGCTTCCACAGCATCCGCATTCCTGGAACGCGCTGGGGCCTGGGGCCACTTGAGCACAGGCCCCGAAAGAACATTCCCTCCCTCTGCTCTCTCCAGTATATACCGTGGGAATGTTTCTCCCTGATTACAAAAGACATGCATTTTCACTGAAGGAAATTTGGAAAATACTGAAAACAGAAGAAAACTTACACTCCTTCTACCCAGAGACAACTGCGATTAACACTGGCTATGCAGCCTTCCAGACATTTCTCTATGCATGTATTTTAAAAATGAGATCGTGTACACTGTTCTGTGACTTGAATTCCGACCGAATCTACTACAAAGCACTCTTCCCATGACGTTTTCCCTCCATAATGATTCTTAACGGCTGCACAGTATTTCATTATTTTACGCAGATTTTCACCATGTTTTATTTAATCCCCAAACATCGGCCATTTACATTGATTGTTACCCTGAGTAAATGATCTAATACGGAATCCTGCATTTTTTTCCTTGCAAGTTGGGCGGGGGTGGGGTGTTGGAGGTTTGCAAATCTCTGACCACTTCCTCGGGTTAAAAGAAAACATCACCGCCCGGCGGCAGTGCCACGGGCCTCCTGGCGGCTGAGGGATGGGAGGGCAGGGGCTGAGCCCTAAACCCACGGAGCCACACAGATGCCAGAGGCTGATTCAATCCTTGAGTTTTCCTCCCTTGAGGATCTGAACCGTAGAAAAACAACAGGCCTCTCCCATAAACCCCGCGAAATCCAAGGGGATTCCCCACCTCAGCAGGAAGAGGGTGTCACTCTCTGGCCCTGGAACACAGACTACCCCACCCTCCCTGGAAATCTCCCTGGGGAAGCTCCTGTCTCCCCCCGCCCAAGGGGAAAACACTGGGTGGTCGGGCTCTACAGGGTCAGCAGCTCCTCTCCCGTCCCTGACACAGCCTTGCGCCCGAATCCTCAGATTCCCCACGGGGGTTGGCGGGGACAGTCTATGCTCCCCATAAGAAGGGTGTCCTGAGGGCTACTGAGTTCTGGGGTGAGGTGGGAAAAGGCACCAGCCCTGCAGGCCGCCAGACCTAGGTTTGAATCCTGGCTCTGACACATTCCAGCCTCATCTGGGCACGTGATTTCACCTATGGAATGCTCCATGAGGAAGGGATTTGGGCCTAAGCACACAACAGGTGCTCAATAAATACCACGCCAGATCAATGCGTGATCCTTTCTGAGCCTCAGTTTGCTCATCTGCACAACAGGAATGATAATACCCATCTCACTGGCTTGTTGTGGGGACCAAACAAAACACTGATGAAATATTCAACACCGTGTCTGGTGTTCAACACACGCTGGAGTCCAGAATCCCGGAGAGTTGCCTCCGCCACATCCCGTGCCCTGACGGGAGCTGTGCGGTGTCCCCTTGTTGGCCAGAACTGGCTTGCTTCCACTCTGCTGGCTGCCACCCCACACGTCTCCGCCACGGTGTGCGACCCACTGTGTGTGCCCTGTGCACTGTGTGTCCAACTCTCCCGTGAGGCTTTGGGACAGTTTACGGACAAGAATTTTGCCAACTTCTTGTGGACCATCACACATGCAGCAGCTGTGACTCCCAGGGGCCTCGGTTTGGTGGGTCTGGGATAGGCTGAATGAAGCAAAGGGGGCCCCGGCTCCCTGACCAGTGTGCAGCCCACCCATGGGGAGACTCGGGGGTCCTCAGCCCAGAGGTGACTGTCCTGGCCCCGCAGCAGGGATGTACGTGGCTGCAGAGCCCCTGCCCAGGAGCTGGCCTATCTCCAGCTACGGGGCATGAAGGGCTCCCACCAGACCACAGCACCTTCATGATTCACCTTGGGGAGCCCAGGACCCCTGTGATACCTGGTGTGGTGGAGGCTGAATGAGTGAGAGTCCCCACGCCCCAGCATGAGGCACTGATGGAGAGGGATGCAGAGGTAGGGGATGAGGGACCAGGTAGAAGGGTTTTAACGACCAAGGATGGCTTCTCTCTCCCCTCTTTCTATTAAATTGTACATTTCTGCAGGGCAGGTCCATGGCTGATTCATCTTTGTGCCTCTACCACAATCAGTAGATTACTTTGCAGAGAGTTGGTACTAACTGTGGCTTATTGGAGGTATAACTGGAAGCCAGCACGCAGGTGACAGGTGGCATCTGCTCTGCATTACTGGGTCACTGGGGAAAGGGCCAGTGCTGCTGGTCCCGTGTGTCCTGACCAGGATGACCCTGTCGAGGGTGGCAGCCCCTTCCTTCAGGCACCCACAGAGTGTGTCTGTCCCCCAGGCCCTGCCCAGGCGACGGACTCTCTATTTCTTAGCCAAAGAGAAACCATTTGGAGGAAATTACCTGGATTTAGGTGCTTCCCTAGTGACAGAAACGAGTTGGATATGTGGTGTGACATCCTTGCCCTGGGAATCCGGGAGGGCCCTAGGCCACAAGAAAGAAAAATACAGACTAATCATCTCTTTCCTGAGGCCAGAACTGTTGCTTTTGCCTGAATGGTCAGATTGGCCGATTCCTTTTCCACCTGCCGTCCCTGGTGCGTGCACGGATCTCACGGCTACGCTTAACCCTGATGTGGCGTATTTAAAATCACGCCTTGCTTCGATCCTCCTCTGTGTCAGCTGTGCCTCGGCACGTGTGCCGTGTGGGGGCAGCGCAGGGCTCGTCTCTGCAGGGACAGACCCAGCGTGAATTTATCACCCGCCTGGCTGTGCAGCCTCAGGCTGGGGGTGTCCCCAGACCCCGGAGTGGGACATTCCTGGAGACCAGGTCATTACACCATGTCCATCCGTTGTGGCCTTAAATTAAGCCTACAGAATTAGGTCCAAACGCCTAAGACAGCCAAAGGCGGACAGTCTGCAGCCCACTCCACCTGTCCACACCCCCCCATCTCGTGCTTCACTCGCTCAACACGGTGCCTGAGATGCAGCCGCCCAGATCGGCTGGCTGTGGCTTAAGCCGGCGGTTCTCAAAGAGCGGTCCCCAGACCGGCCACACCAGCATCACGTGGGACTTGCTAGAAACGCACATGCTCAGGCCCCACCCCAGACCTCAGCGGGCAGGGCAGCGAACCGTGTTGTAACAAGCCCTCCAGGTGATTCTGATACGCCCTGATGTTTGAGAGCCATGGGTTATGCCATTCCCCGCCTGGGCTGCCCTTCCCAGCCTCTCCCGCCTGTTGTAATCGCAACCACTTTTCAGAGTTCAGCTCAATACCAGGCTGAGCACTCGTGAAGACCTCAGCCCCTTTGCCGGCCCCCTCCCTATTCTGGTGAAAGTGCCTCATCGTGACACGATTTTCTCTTTGTTTCACAGCGGACTTTGAGCATTTCTTAACTGCCTCCCCAGACTGATTCCCCTCTAACACACAGGGGAGTTACTCTGATAACGCCTCAGGAGTAAAGGCTGTGTCCTACTTCACTCACTCGCTACCTGGCAGGAGCTGTGCTAGGCACTGGGGTTCAGAGACAAAGGTGTGTTCTTTTTTTTTTTTTGAGACAGAGTCTCGCTCTATCACCCGGGCTACAGTGCCGTGGCGTCAGCCTCACTCACAGCAACCTCAAACTCCTGGGGTCAAGCGATCTTCCTGCCTCAGCCTCCCGAGTGGCTAGGACTACAGGCGCCACCATGCTCGGCTAATTTTTCTATTTTTAGTAGAGACGGAGTCTCGCTCTTGCTCAGGCTGGTCTCGAACACCTGACCTCAAGTGATCCTCCCACCTCGGCCTCCCAGAGTGCTGGGATTACAGGCGTGAGCCGCCGTGCCCGGCCATAAGGTGTGTTCTTATCATCCAGGAGCCAGTGGAGGAAGAAGGCGAGGAGCAGCAGTGACACAGAATGTTTCTAAAACCACAGGAGGCCCCCTCGTGCCTTCCCTGTCAGCTACCTACCCAAAAGGTAACCACTGTGCTGACATCAATCACCACAGTTTAATTTTACCTATTTTTGAACTTCATACACAGAGTCACACAGTATGTGCCATTTGAGCGCCTGGCCTCGCCAGCTCAGCACTGTCAGCGTGATCCATCTGTGACATCCTGTGTAGCCACAGTTTGTTCTTTTTATAAAATCACTGTGCTGTATTCCATTGCACGGGTATGACAATTAATCACTCTATTGTTGGAGGGACCTGTGGGCTGTTTCCAGTTTGTGGGTCCTATGAATAAAGATGCCATGCACATTCTTGTTCATGCCTTTCGGTGGATACCTGCACTCGCTCCTCCGGAGTATATACCTGGAAGTGGAACTGATGGTTTATGGAACAGGTACAATCCTAGTTTTGGTGGATACTGCCAAACAGTTTTCCAAAATGACTGTACCAATGTACACTCCCACCAGCAATGTGTGAGAGTTTGCCAACATTTGGTATTACCAATCTTTAAAATTCTAGTCCTTTTCGTGGGTGTACAGCGGTATCTTACGAGTTTTAACTTGCTGATTGGCTGTTTCCTGTCCATGTTTACGATGTTCCTGTTCAAGACTTTCACCTAATTTGTCTTCCTCTTACTGACTCGCAGGAGTTCTCTGCACACTCTGGAGACAAGTCCTGGTCCACTATAAGGTGAGTTACTGAGAACATCTTCTTCCAGTTTCTAGCTTGTCTTTTCTCTCTTTTAATGGTATCTCCAACGAACAAAAGTTCATGGAAGTTCAATGCATTGGTCTTTTCACCTATAGCTAGTGCTTTTTGTATCCTGTTTAAGTAATCTTGATCTTAATATCAAGAAGTGCAGTGAATGCAGAAATAACAATAAAAATTACTAATATTACGGAACACAAGGAAGTGAGGGAGAAACTCTGAAGGCGGGAGCTGGAGAAGGACTGTGTGGCCACGAGACCGTGTCCACCTGAGCCTGCCGCGCGAAGCCTGGGCCCTGTCCCGAGACCTGCCGTGGAGGGAGCTGAGCCTCCCGTCAGCGCCACGAGCGTGTGCTGATGCCCAGCCGGGATGGGTGCCGGGCCCGGCGCTGGGAATGGCTCTGTGGGGAGGAGGGGCCCGTGGCTGAGTGGCTCAAGAGAAGGCTCGCCCCTCTTCGTGTGTGTTAGACGGAGTCCAGCCCCCCAAACCCTGCGGACTCGCCTTCGTGCAGGCCCTGCTCCTCCGTGCCAGAGCCTGCAAAGACAGCGCGGTGTTGACACTTGTCCAGCTGGCGCCCAAAGGGGAAATTCTCCCCTCCTTGAGTCACAACACAGACAGGAGGAGCTTCGAATAACAAGCTGGACTCCAGACAATCACCGTGCCTGTTTCACTACGGGGCATCGCTTCCAAAATCCCCAGTGATGCTTTTGGACGAAGCCTAGATCCCAAAACTTCCCCCACGTTTCCCCCAGTTTGAACAGAACAATAGCAATCAAAAGCTACGTCATAAAACTGACTTCCCTAAAGAAAATAAAAGAGATCTCAGACTCAAGGTTATGAGCATGTAGTCTGGGGTGTCCAAGCCCCCACTTCTTCTGCTGGGAGGGGGTGGTCGCAGGCCAGCGGTCTCTGTCACCTTGCCAAGAGGACCCCAACCTACCAGATGAACACAAGCTGCCACCTGCGCTCCCCAGTGGAAGCCAGCTCCAGTGTCCCCAGGGCAGCTTTCCTCCCATCCAATAGCACGCTTTTGGGAGCTCAGAGCTACAACCGTGGCTGTGTGTCACTGCTGAGAGAGATGGACCTCTTCTCTAGGACAGGCAACAACCACAGCTGGGCAGCGGACACTCGTTTCTGACATATTCACTGGTCTTGGGTGGACAACCGAGTGATCTCCAGCAGCACCCAGGGTCCCTGTCTGCACCTGCTCTTGCCCTTCATCACTACCGTTTCCCACTTACCACCCCTCCCATAAGAACCCAGAACCTCAGGGTAGGGTCAAAGGGGTCCCTGAAATCCCCAGAGTGCAAAAGTTTGGCTGTCTGTGGATATTCCTGGGGAAAGGGTCTATCTATCCCATTAGGTTCTGGAAGGGGTGGGTGACCTCAAAAAGTCTAAGAACCACTAGACCCAGTTCTCTTTAAATAGAAGTGCATGCATCGGTTTGATAAAGTTAATTGATACTAATGGGTTTATAATTAGTATAAATTATACTAATGAATAATATCTTCAGCTAACTGCATTTCCAAAAAGACATCTGGGAAGGAAGAATGCTTAACTAACAATCTATTTCTAACGACAAAGCAGAAACCTGAGTGGGAGAGGATGACACTGAGCCACTCCCACTGGTACCAAAGACCAACTTTTCTGGTCCAGATGGCTTCTCGGAGGCTCCTGGAGCGGAGACGAGGATGTGTCAAAAGAGACGTAGGCATTTGTCAGATGAGCCTCAGCTCCTCGGGGGTGAGAAACCCCTCAAGGCCACCGAGGCTGCTGAGACCGTAAGGAAGAGGGGGATGATCCAGCATGACTTAGGGACCGAGGAACCCCGCTTCCGGCATCATTTCAGACTGTGAAACCGGAAGAACGTGCCTGGGACACACGCTCCCTCCGGAGAGAGCCAAGTCCCCAGAAAACCCATGTCTGCTCCATCCTGGGTCCCTGCTCTCTCCTGGTGACAAGACACAGCTGCCTGTACAGGGACAATCTGGGGCCGCCTCCTCCCTCCCACTGCCCAGCCACCCCCACCCAGCTCTTCCTCCCACGAAGCCGGGCCCTGCCCCAACCCGGCAGGAGGAAGTGGCTCGGCTGGGCCGCCCAGGGACTCCCAGCACTGCCTCAAGGCACCCGACCATTCAGCAAGAGGGATTTTTTCAGGAATTTTGGAAACTGTTTAAAAAGATATAACCATCCAAACTGTTTATGTAACTCCACCCCCCCTTGGGAAATCTCAACAGATACGGTTCCCTATTTATAACTGTGGCCAGGACTTAAAAAATAAAACTGAAGGGGTTGTCAGAACCAGGGAGCTGGTCACGTTACCGTTGTGTGCTTGCGTAACCGAGTTCAGTGTTTTACCCTAATGAGAGAAATTTCTTTTTATTCACTTTTCTCCTTTTCTGGTTTTCCTTTCTTCCACTGTCCCCTGCTGTGCATGGCACACTCGCGACCCACCGCGCCCAGCCTGGGCTTCTTACTAGAGTCATCCTGAGGTCTCCATTACTCGGGGCTGGTAATCCGACTAAAACTCGGCTCTTGTAGGAAAACACCCTCTTCTTTATTAGGAAGGCTGTTCTTGGGTTAAATAGTGGTTGGGATCACAGATCTTTCTGGTAGAAAAGAATCTGATGAGAGCTATGCCCCCACCAAATGCATGATATGTTAACACTTGGGGTGGGATTCATAGTCCCTGAAGAGAAGTCTGTGGACCTGGGGATAAGCACCTCTGACCTATAGACTTCTTCATTCTACAAAGCCTCCGAGAATTCCTCGCCACTGCCAAGCAAGCACCAACGACCAAGGCCTCTGGCCCAGAACCTCCCTGCTGTCACCTGTGCGGAGCAGCCTACTAGAGGAGGCAGAGGTGCACAGCCCCCATGCCTTGATAGGGCAACCCGAGGCTTTCCTCTGAGGACCTGACAGCACGGAGGGGTTGAGGGGGAGTGGAAGGTATGGCCACCCAGCTCGAACTTCCTTCAGCTAAGGGACAGTGGCTAAGGGACACCCCAGCAGATCTGAAGGCATGTGGAGCGTCTGGGCCAGCAGCTCTTCCCCCCTGTTCTCTCCACCCTCCTCATCCCCACCGAGCTCTGATGTCGCTCCCTGCTATGCCCACCCCCGGCAAACGCTACTTCCCACAGGTTCCCTCCCAAGGAAGTTCTTCATCTGGCAGTAGGTGTGGGAAAGAGGAAGAGGAAAAACATCATTTCCACCCTCCCAACTCCCTCCACCCCATGAGCCGCCAATCAGAAAAAGACTCCTGGGCTCTGACCTGAAGATCTCATCCCCGGCATCATAATGGCTCTTATGCCCATAAGGAGAATGAGTTACGAAGAAATGCAAAATCCCAGCTCACGCAAACATGGTTGAAAAAGGGAAGATCCCCAAAAGTTTCCATCTGTTGGCCAGAGGCAATAAATGATTACTTAGAAAACCACCTTCGGGGTCTTTCCAAATCGTGGAGGAAAATAAAAACAGAGGAAGGCATGCTTTAGTTTTAAAATGTGACCTGGCTCCCGCCTGGGTGATCCCCAACAACAGTAAATACACTCCCCTTAGCACCCTTCTGCCCAGCTCCCTACGCACACGAGGTCTCAAACAACTCAACACACTCATTCCAAGAGTGGGAATTTTGCAACCTCGGGGTGCTCTGAGAGGAGCAAGGAAACAGCTCAGTCAGCATCTACTGCGTGCCTACCATGTGCCAGGCTTAGAGGTTTGAGGGTACAAGAATCTGAGGAAAGTCAGCTAAGAATACTCCAGCCACATAAATACCACCACAGGAGCAAGGAACAATTAATCCTGCACAGTGGGGTCAGGGAAGGTGACCCACAGAAGGTGAAACATTTAAGTCTGGCCTTGAACACACTAGGATTTTGCTGGACATAGTCGGGAAGGAGGGGAGCTCCCGGCAGTAAGACCCAAGTGAGCCAATGTGGGGCTGGGGTGGTACGGCTGGTGGACTGTGCAGGGCACGCCGTGTGGTCAGGGCAGTGTCACCACGGCCTGGGGGCAGGGAAAGAGGAGAAAAGGGCGAAGGCAGGCTGCAGTTCATGGCGGCCACCACAGGCACGCGCCATTCAGAGCCCCGCGGCACACACGGAGCGCGGACACCTGTCAGGGTGCAGTTCGGGGTCCACGGCACCTTCAGGTCAAGGCCCCACTGCCTCCTGCGTGGCTCCCGGCCAGTGGCAGAGCACAGCGGGGAGGCTACGGCCTGTCCACTTCTGCTTGAAGAGGGACTCCTCTTCTGGGCACTCTGGCTGGAGCCCCCCGTAGGGCTGGCTGAGATGTTCTCAGATCTTCATCCCAGTCTGAGGCTCTTTCTACGAAATCCTCCTTCCCTCTCTGTCGTCCCAGGGGTTAGACCTTGGCTGCAGTCTCAGGGTTACCTTTTCTCTGCCTACTTCTTTCTGCTTTCTCCTTTATCTTTCCTTTCTTTTTTTTTCTTGAGACAGAGTCTTGCTCTGTCACCCAGGCTAGAGTGCAGTGGTGTCACCACAGCTCACTGCAACCTCCAACTTCTGGGCTCCTGCCTCGGCCTCCCAGAGTGCTAGGAACACAGGCGTGAGCCACTGCGCCCGGCCTTCCTTTATCTTTCACAGGCATCAGCCGCCCTCTGCCAACAAACCTGCACTTTTAAATCGGTCTTGGGGTCTGCTTCCCAGAGGACCTGAATTGGCTGAGAAGGAGCCTAGATGAACGTTTGGCTTTTTCTGAAGAGCCGCTGAAGTATGTTAAACACGGGAAGCTATGATCAGAACTGAGTTTCATAAGAGTAATTCCAGCAGCAGGGTGAGGAATGATGAGGGAAGGGAACGGGCCGCGAAAGGACCATTTAAAAGGCCGCTGCGCCGACTGGTACAAGGTTCTGACAAGGGGCAACGGGAAGTGTGTGTAACTTGCTGTATGTGTTCCCTTTCATTCAACAACCCTGATTTTAGAAACCTTAAAGAAACGCTAGCACAGATTCATACAAGTGTAAGGATGGAGACGTTCACAGTAACCTGCAGGCATTATCAGGACACTGGAACACTTCCAGGTCATCTACTGGGGAGGAGACTTTAAAATAATGCGGCCTCACTGTCCGAGGGAGACGCACACAAGGGACTGCTGTATGCAAACGGCCAGCTGCTGGACACAGTACACAGCCCGATCCCACTGTCGTGAACAAAGCTGTACGTATGTATATATGCATTTCACATATGTATATTTATAAAGTTTACATTCGTTTATACAAATAAGTCTGGAAGGAGGCATGCCAGCTGTGGACAGAGCTTACCTCTTGGGGACGGCAGGGTTTTCACTTTTTACTTTATATATCTTCAGAAGGTGGTAGTAATAGATTCCAGGTTTTAGTTTCATTTCGTTTGGTGCTTTTCTATATTCTCCAGTCCTTAAAATGATGAACATGGTTCATTTCTCTTATTAGAACACAAAATTTTATTTTAAAAAGCTCCATATCTACTTGGAAAAATATAAAAATGCTCCATATTGCCTTTCCAGAGAAGGAATAATAAAAGGCTCTGGGGGTAGCTGGGAGGGCTGTCGGAAATGAACCACGTCCAGAAGACGCCAAGAGTGCCACCTCGGTGGTGGGTCGACGGCCCCCAGAGGAGGGCTGGGTGGGAGGTGGCAGCGGGAGGGTCTGTGTGGCCCGTGTGTCCCCTTCAGGAGGCTCAGGCGGGGACGGGGGGGTGGGTGGTAAACAGGAGGCGATGCCGGTTCCTGTTTTAGAGCTCAGGAGAGCAGTTGGGGCTAGGGACTCGTGACTTGCAAAAAATGACAAACTCAGAGCACTCAGCAAGGGACTAAAATGCTAAATGTAAACAGTGAAATCATAAAAAAAAACTTAGAATAATACTGGTGAATACTTATCTGAGTGGAGAAGAATTTTAGATAAATAACATGTTAAAAGTCCAGAAAATTTTAACCACATTAAAAATAAACACCCATACTTTAAAAACAAAACTCATAAACAAAATCAAAAGGCAAGCCAGGACAAGGGAGAATATTCACAGCAACACTGACAGAAAGGAAATATCTTTCATATATAAAAAACACAGATCAGTAATGAAAAAAAAATGTTCCAGAAGAAAAAAGTTACAGTATAGGTTATAGTATTTTGTGCTGTAAATAGTATTTTGTATGGGTTAAAATTTTGCTCATTTACATAAAACAGAAAACAATAGTGGCTTAAGTAAGGTTTATTTCTTTCTCACACTGGGAAAAAAAAAAAAAAGTCCAGAAATTGTCAGGCCAAGGCTGGTATGACGGCTCCAGGAGTCATCAGGGCATCAGGGACATAACAGGCCTCTCTGGCTCACCCTTGCCCCTACTCCTAAAGTGCAGCTGTCATCCTATGGTCCACGGTGGTTACTAGAGCTCCAGTCACCGTAACCTCGCTTAAGAAAGTAGGCTGGAGAAAGAGAGAGCAGAGGGCATACCCCCTCCTATGAGGGAGACCCCTCCGAAGTCTCCCGTGACACTTACTTACAAGCCCACTGGCTAGAACCCAGTCGCACGGCTACACCTAGCTGCAAAGTTGCCTGGGAAACACAGTTTTTTAGCTGAGGGGCAGAGGGCTCAGCTAAAAATCGGGTTTGTTACTAAGAAAGAAGGGGCAAATGGCTGCTGGAAAGACAAGCAGTTTCTAACACACACGTGGACAAAATTATCCTCTAACTGAGCTGTTGCAGGGCTGGCCGGACAGGAGCTGTCTTAACGACACCCGGAGACAGCCGCACAGAACCGAGTTCCCCGGCAAACAAGGCCCTTCCACCCCACCGGGCAGTTCAACGGACCAGAGGTAACGTCCTGGCCATTCCCCCCAGAGTCTCCCTCCGATCCCCAAGTGACGTCAGATTCCGCAAATGCTCAGAAATGGAGAAAATTCTGCACCCAGGGATTCTCTAACTAAACTACAGCTAGAATTAAATTTTAGGTGTTTTTGAAAGTTCCTTAAAAAAAGTAATATCCTCATGCAAACTGAATCAGCAGTTTCAGAACTGAAAAAAAAAAAAAAGAACCTCTGTCCCGTTCTTGGGGTGTCACAAACTGAACGTGAAAACTGACCACTAAAACAAGGACCAGAGTTAGGGGGGTTGGGGGGCAGCGTCAGGCAACCCAAGCGACCTCTTTCGGCAAGTTCAGTGCTTTGCCTCGGCTCCCGAGGCTGAGACGCCAGCGCCCTTCAGAGGGCGCAGAGGAGGGACGCGGCGGGTGGGGGCTCCGGGGTTCCGGGGTTCGTGGGCCTGTTTTCAACAGCTGTGTGCCCTTTCTCAGATTGCCACCAGTCACTTCCCTTGATTTATTTGGAAGCCTGCCTTTAGCACTGACTTCTAGTTTTTGCTTTTTAAAAATGGTTGTGGATTGAGGAACAAAATTCTAGAGTAAACAGATACTGCGGTGGAGCTGGGAGGTGGTCTCTGGGGTGGGGGGAGCAACATGATACAATGATTACACATGCACGTGCTTTGAAATTAGGAACACCTGGACCTGAGCCCCGTCTCCACCGTCGACCAGCTGTGTGCCCCTGGATGAGTCACTGGATGTCTCCAAGCCTCGGTCCCTTGTCTTAAACGGGGACAACAGTGTGGTTACCCACTCACGAAGTTATGGTGCCGTCAGGTCCGGAAGGGAGCAGACGGCCCACTCAGACTGGGACTGTTCACAAAGGCGTGGAAGGTCGGAGGGAAACCAACACGGGGCAGCGGAGTGTTCTGGGGACTCGCAGCAGTGGGACCTGTTCCCACCCCCAGCCTGAAGGCATGAGGGAAGAGAGCAGGAAAGGAGACCCAAGCAAGGTAGCTGTTGGACTGCGCATCCAGCAGGGGCTGTGGGCTCCAGCGGGGAGTGCAGCTGGCCTGCGGCAACCTGATGGGGACCTGGAAGAATAAACCCTTGACCTCGTCTTCCCGTGTCCTTCCATGCCCTGCCGGTGCTCCCACTGGCCACACCCGACCAGGAGCCAGAGGCAGGGGGAGGGGTGATGCGGCCCACGCAGGCCAGCCGCTGCACAGCAGGTGGGGAGGGTGGAAAGTGGGTCTGCAGGGCACATGGGAGACTAACCAAAATACAGAGTGTGATGCACTTAGCGTCACGCCTGGAACGCAGTGAGTCCGCAAGTCCTCAATAGATATCAATTTATTTTGGACTTTGGACTCTCTCTGCCTTTTTTGCTTACTGCTTACTTCCTGGTTTTCAACAGGTCACGAATGGTTGAGGAGACTTCCAAGTAATCAGTATTGTTATCTATACTGGAGTGTTTTGAAGGAGTAGTGAGTGTGTGAAAAAGATAACCAGCGGGCTGGCACTCTGGGAGGCCGAGGCAGGAGGATAGCTTGAGCTCAGGAGTGTAAGACCAGCCTGAACAAGAGCAAGATTTGTCTCTACTAAAAATAGAAAAAAGTGGCCAGGTGTGGTGATGCATGCCTGTAGTCCCAGCTACCCGGGAGGCTGAGGCAGGAGGATCGCTTGAGCCCAGAAGTCTGAGGTTGCTGTGAGCTAGGCTGACACGATGGCACTCTAACCCGGGCCATAGAGTGAGACTCTGTCTCAAAAAAAAAAAAAAATCAAATTATGCATTTTCTGGGATGTGATAACAGTGCCTTTGCAATTTCATAACCCAGTGAGACTTGCCAGAAAGGGATTTTGTGAAGACAGTCTTCCTGTCCTACATGCGAAATGCTGTGTTTACTTCTGTAATAGATTAACAGGTCTTAACTCAGCACACCTGCCCCAAAGCAAGAGCCAAATGAGTTCACCTGGATGTTTAAATGCCTGCACACGCCCCCATCTGGGTGCCTGACTCAGGTGAATCTTCTGTTCCAATTTGGGAAACGGCTGCTCAGAGTGAGCGGGTCCTCCCACGGGAGGCTCAGAGTGTTCTGAGCAGCTGGGCACAGACTCAGCGTCCTTTCCTCAAACTTTCACCTGCTGCCGCCTCGGCCCGTAGGCATCTGTCTGAACTCCACGAGCTGTTCTCAAGGGTTTGATTCGGGCCCCGGAGCAGAGCGTCCAAGGCCCTCTGTCACAGGCGCTGGCCCGGTGCTCCATCTCACCTTCACCGACCCTGCCCGCCAGGCCTCTCCCTCCTCCTCCTGGCCGACCTCGCCTCGGCCTTGAAGACCTCTCAGGGGTCACCTCTGCCGGGGCGGCGGCTGCGTCTCCTCCCCTCGGTGCCCGCGGGGCGTGGGGAGCCCCCTGTGCTCCCGCTGCCCCTCCGTTCTCACCCAGGGAGCTCACCGCCCGTCCGGGTTTTCTGGCCTGACTCCCACACACACCGAACGTTCCTCGGGAAGGAACCTTAACGCCTTCATCTCGATGTCACCACCACGCAGCAGATGCCCGGCACCCGGAGGGCACCCAGTAAAGGCTTACGGAATGAATGATGAGGGCGTAATTCAGAAAATGAGAAAAAAAGCGCCACGTGCCCCAAACTGCGTGCACCGAGCCGTCTGAGCCTGTGACTGTCCGGCTGACCCTTCCTCAGTCGTCCTCTCTTTCAGTGTCCCCTCAAATGACGCCTCCGCGGAGGCTTCCCGGCCACCCAACCAAAACAGTCACTTGGCTGCGGCACGGTGCGGTGTGCCACACGGCACTCACCGCTGGCACCAGCACTCATGTCTCTGCGTGTTCTGTCTCCGCCACCAGGCTGCAACTCCACTGGGGCGGGGACCGTGTCTGCTCACCGCGGTCCACCCAGCACCCAGCACGGCGTATGGCGTGTAGCGCAGTGTGCGTTAAACGCTTGTCGAGTGAACCCCCGAACTCCTGCCACCGCCACTGCGTGCTGACTCAATGTGACGTGTGTCTTCCACCCGTGCCGTCAGACCAGGTGCTCCAGAGACACTCAGACAGGCCTGTGCAGCTGCCTCCCTCGTGGCCTCAGAGGACAGGAGGAGACCTCGGCTCCCTTCCTAGGCCAAGGTGGGACACGCTGCCTGCTTATTGCTTCCCTGCGGCCTGGACGTCCTTCCTAGAGGCCAGATGCTGAGGGACCCCGGCTCCTGTGTCTGCAGACCCCAGATGCCGACGTGTCCTCCAGCTTTCCGTGAGAGCAGCCGGAGCTGCCTGCTGCCCAGACTCACAGAGGAACATGCCCAGAGCCCCTGGCTGGCCTGGCCCCAGCAGGAGGCAGGCACAGTGGCCAGCACGTTGAGGACAGATATCTTCCTTTTCCCACATCCCCACCCTGAGAGAGCACGCAGCTGCCCGGCTGGGAGGAACTGGCCCCACCTTCTGTGGCCAGCGGGGCAGCCAGTGTGGCTGTGCCTTAGGAAAGGGCTCATCTTCGGGAGCTGCAGCCTCACTCCCTGCCCCTCCCACCCCTGCTGAAATCACTCTGCCAGCTCAGGGCAGGGCCAGGCCTGGAGTCTCTCACCTGCTCCTGGCACTTCCTTGAAGCGTTCAGGTTTACTGGAAATGATAAATGGTGAGAGACGGCCTTTATCACACCCTGAACAGTGCACTCAACATTTAACACTGGAGGCTGAAATGACCAGAGACACTGGCCTCTGGTTACTCCCAGTGACTGATGTTTGAACTTAGTAATTGAGGTCAGGTTTGCTTCTCTTAAGTCACATGATTTGTTTCAAGGCGAGAAGGTGTTGGAGCCACTTGTGGCAAAAAGACCAGGAGGTGATCACAGAGACTGCAAACCGGCTTTGGCAGCCAGCCCTGGGAGCCGCAGCCGAGCCGGCAGCTGCCAAACGACCCTCCCCAGGCCTACACGAACCCGGCATTTCACTCAGAACAAGCTCACGGCACCATCTTCTCTCTAAGACACCTGCTGAATGGAGTCCCTTTGAATCCTTCTGGAGTAGGAGGGGTGTAAATTAATTAATTAACAAACTAATTAAGCGTGCTGAGTAGCCTCACAGAAGATACGGTCACCAAAGGGTCTCCAAATCACAGAACATGCCTCACCCTGCCAGACACCTAATCTTGCTTCAGGCTCTGCTTGACCTCAGGTATTTATCTCTTGGTTGCCATGGAGTCTGCTCAGACAAACAGCAGCAGAGCCAGCCTGGCCCCTCTGCCAGCCCCAGACCCTACTGGGGGCAGTGGAGCTCCCTGGTGGCCACTGACGACCTGGGCCCCGGCAGCCCGACCCCAGCTCCAGTGCTGAGGTCTCTCACACGGCCTCTCCAAGCACACAGCAGGTGCTCCATAAATGCTTGCTGGCTTGTGGAATAAAGGAACCTCCCAGGGTATGTTTGTTCTCAGGCTTCAAGGCCCTAGATGAGCAGATCTACCTTCCTTGTCAGCTGTCACCCCAGAGATCACCCCAGAGATCGAGCTCCAGGTTGAGCATGGCCAGTCACCCAGCTCCTCGAGTGACCCAGCTGGCCCACAGACCCCATCCTCTGCCCCCAGGGCCAAACGGAGGCAGACTGTGAGGAAGGGGCCAGCTGCGGGCGGGCAGCTCTGTGGAGGGCCGGGGGGAGTACGTCTGGCCCTGAATGCCACATGCCACAACCAGCGTGGCAGGAGGCCCATCACGCACCTGCTACTGTGACATCACCTCACCATCTGCGTTTCCGGGTTTCCATCCAAGGACTGAGCACACCCTTAGAATGGATCTCCTAACTGTTCTTCAGGGTGGACAGCTGGCCTCACAGTCCCTGCAAAGGGACTCACGGAAGAAGCCACTGCCCTTCAGACCCTGAAGATGGCCACCAAAGGAGGAGCTGCAGTTTTCTCCGGAAAGTTTCTGAAGTAGGATGGATCTCCCCCTCTGTGATCCACAGCTCTGTCTATAAAGGGGTCACTGAATCCAACCACCGCCATGTTTGGGGGCAGACAGAGGCCGTGCAGCTCTGAGAGCAGGCGTGTGCAGCCGGGTCTGCTGCATGGCAGCTGTGTGGCCTTGGGCACCGCTGGGCCTCTGCTTCTCCACCTGGTTGTTACGTGAATGGGTAATTTGTGTAAAACTTTTAGCATAATAAACCCTCAATACATTTTAGCCATGTAACTATTTTTTCTCTCAAGGATACTGAACTAAATAGAAGAGAAACAGAAATACACAGCACAGCATCACACATCCGTAGAAACTTAATTATCTACCCTGGATAACGGAATGGCTGCAAATAACAATACAGCAAAGAGAAGTTTGAGGTCTTTGGCTCATTCTAGAATCCCGAGTCACAGCAAATGCACAGCCTGCCTGAGGCTGACAGCGCCACACATGAAAGCTCTTTCCACCCACAGACCAGCAGAGCCCGCTGACGTGCCTAATAATAACGATGAAGATAAAAACAGCCACCACGTGCAGGCACATGCTAAGCAGTTTGCATGCATTATTTGATTTAATTCATACCGCAAATCTTCGAGGCAGGTATTCTTGTTCCCATTTTACAGATGCAGAAACCGAGAGTTGAAAAGGCTGAATAATTTCCCAAGCACACCCCCGCTCACCTATCCACACGCTCAAAGAGGCAGAGATAGGATTCGAACCCAGGCCCGACTGTGTGTGGACTTCTGCCGAAGCAAAATTCTAAGTGCCGTGGTTTCCCGGGAAAACCCATCCGGGAAGTCCTTAAACCTACTTTGCCAGGAGCAGGGGCCACCGCTCCAGATCTAAGACCAGTGGAACAGTCCTCTGGCAACAGAGCGACCAGGGCAGTTGGGGAGGGTGTCTGATGCCCCCGCCCCACAGGGAAAAGTCCGTTTCTCTTTCCACAGAGCCTGATGGACCAACTATTCAGGGAGAACATGCCCCCTCCACACGCAGCCCCCTGGCCTGAGCCAGAGTCCTGCCCTCGGAGGGAGGCCTGCCTGGCCGACCTATTTCCCGCGCCAGGCTCCAGGAGGTTTCTGTGACGCCCCAGGCAGGACGGCAGGATCCGGCTGGCAGCCGACCAGCAGTCCTGGGAGCACACCACCCTCGGGCCCCTCTGCCTCTCCGAGAACAAAGCGGGAGGCACGCCCTTCCTCTGCTCCCGAGACGTCCCTCCCAGAGGGGCTCCTCATGCCCAGGTTTGAGGGTCCTGAGTGCGGAGGGAGCCCTGTCCCCCAACCCCCTACAAGAGCAAGAACCGGCTGCTAAAGGCTTAGACGCAGAAAGAACTCTCTATACCAACATTTTCCTCCTAGAAAACAAAGTGAATCCCAGGGAGCGAGCACCAGCCTGGGACTCCATCAGCCCCGGCCCCTGGCTCTGGCTTTGTCACATGACCTCAGGCCAGTGGCTTAACCTCTGTGGCCCAGGCTTTCCTTCCGCGTGGGCGGGGATCGTTACACACCGTCATCACCGTAGTGGATGCTCAGCGACCATCACCACGTTTATCCTCCCAGCAGCCTTTGCAGCAGGCACAGTTTCATCCCCATTTTCAGACCAGGAAGCTGCGGAAGAGGCTGGCTGGGAGACATGCTCAAAGCCGCGCCGGGAGCAGAGGCAGACCTGGCTCTCAGCGCCATGTCTGTCTGTCCGTGCTCTTAACCGCTACAACCTACAGAGCCACCTCGTAAAGATCAAGGACAGACGTAAAAGTGTTTTGAAAGCAAAAAATCAAAGGGGGGGGGTTGCATAAAATAAATGTAAATCACAACACCCTGGACACAACTCAAGAACATTCCAATCCTCTTAAGAACATTCTGCGGAAATTATTCACAGAACCAGAGACCTCCAAGATGGAAAAGACCCTCAATAAGTAATTTCTCTCTTCCTCTGGCAGGAATAATGTAACTAATCAAATTATACAGGTGAGCGCAGAAAGGTCAAGCAAAGGTTGTCCAGCTTAGGCCCTCAGCTGGTAGGTGAGGAGGAGCCAGACCTCAGCCTCCCGGCTCTTAGGGGAGGATACAGTGACGACAAAAGGCCCCTTTCAGAGGTCAACGTGGACCCCCTTCAACCAAAATGTAACATTTTAATATAATACGCGAGGGCATCTTTTCTAACCTTAAAAACAGATTTGCTGTCTCTTCGATAAACGGTGCAGGGAAAACTGGATATCCGTATGCAGAGACATGCGCCTCACCTCCTGCCATACACAAAAATCAAATAAAAAATGGATTTAAGACTTAAATCTAAGACCTGAAACTATGACACTACTAAAACAAAACACTGGGGCAACCCTTTAGGACACTGGTCGTCAGGGCAAGGACGTCGTGAGCAATCTTCTCAAAGCACAGGCCACCGAAGCAAAATTGGACAAGCGGGATCACATTAAGCTCAGAAGTTTCTGCACAGCAACAGAAACAATCAACAAAGTTAAGAGACAACCCACAGGATGGGGAAAATATTTGCAAATATTACCCGCCTGACAAGGGATTAATAAATAGAATATACAAGGAGTTCCAACAACCCGATGGGAAAAAAAAAATGAAATAATCTGATTAAAAAATGGGCAAAGGATCTGAATAGACATTTCTCAAAAGAAGACATACAAATGGCCAACAGGTATATGAAAAAAATGCTCAACATTTTTAGGCGTCAGAAAAATACAAATTAAAACTGCAATGAGATGTTATCTTACCCCGGTTAAAATGGCTTTTATCAAAAAGACAGACAATAACAGATGCTGGTGAGGATGTGGAGAAAGGGGAACCCTCGCACACTGCTGGTGGGAATGTAAATTAGTGCAACCACCATGAAGAACAGAATGGAGTTGTTTCAAAAAACTAAAAATAGAACTATCATGCGACCCAGCAACCCCACTGCTGGGCACACATCTGAAGGAGGGGGAGTCAGCGTATCAGAAAGATGTCTGCACGCCCACGTTTACTGCAGCACTGTTCACAGTAGCCAAGATACGGAATCAACCTAAGTGTCTATCGACGGATGAACGGATAAAGAAATCATGGTACATACACACAACGGAATATCACACAGCCACAAAAGGAGTGAAATCCTACCATGTGCAGTAACATGGATGGAACCAGAGAACATTATGTTAAGTGAAATAATCCAAGCACAGAAAGACAAATCTCACGTGTGGGAGCTAAATATTAAAAACAACTTATCTCACGGAGACAGAGCACAGAATGACGGTTGCCAGAGACCGGGAAGGGTAGTGGGGAGCGGGAGATAAAGTAGGGATGGGTGATGTGTATAAAAATGTAGTTAGATAGAGGCCGGGCGTGGTGGCTCACGCCTGTAATCCTAGCACTGTGGGAGGCCGAGGCGGGAGGATCGCTCAAGGTCAGGGGCTCGAAACCAGGCCGAGCAAGAGCGAGACCCCGTCTCTACTAAAAATAGAAAGAAATTAATTGGCCAAATAAAAATACATAGAAAAAATTAGCCAGGCACGGTGGTGCAAGTCTGTAGTCCCAGCTACTCGGGAGGCTGAGGCAGGAGGATCGCTTGAGCCCAGGAGTCTGAGGTTGCTGTGAGCTAGGCTGACGCCACGGCACTCTAGCC